>JACXGK010006008.1:0-30353 GCA_016801125.1 Novumbra hubbsi
GTGCAGGGCCCAGGGGGCAGGTTCAGGGCCCAGGGGGCTGGGTGCAGGGCCCAGGGGGCAGGTGCAGGGCCCAGGGGGCTAGGTGCAGGGCCCAGGGGGCTAGGTGCAGGGCCCAGGGGGCTAGGTGCAGGGCCCAGGGGGCAGGTGCAGGGCCCAGGGGGCTAGGTGCAGGGGGCTGGTGCAGGGGGCAGGAGCATGGCCCAGGGGGATAGGTGCAGGGGGCTGGTGCAGGGGGCTAGGTGCAGGGCCCAGGGTGCAGGGCCCAGGGTGCGAGTGCAGGGCCCAGGGTGCAGGGGGCAGAGCCCAGGGAAGGTTGGGGTGCTCTGGAGGCTCCATGCTGCTTCCTCCGGCGCTGACATCACTAACACCAGGTGTTCTCTCCATCCACATTCCTCCTCCAGTTCCGTGGCTAAATCCAGCTATCCGACCTGCCTGGGAAATGACCACACAATAAGTACAGTGCCTTCTATAAGCTTTAGGACAGTGAATCATTTGTCCATCTTATGGCATGAAAGCATTAAGAGGTTAAAATATGATTTTTACCATTTTGTTTTTATGTTATGCATATTTGTCTCACTATTTATCGGTGGCAACAGAAGATGGCCCTTCACTGTTGTGGGCCCTCGGCACCAACCTGCATGCCCTGCCTGACCATCCTCCCCTGGTTTACAGAACATGTGACTTAGGAACAATGGCTAGTTGTCTGGTGTTGCAGTATTCCAATGAGACCAGGTTGCCTGATAAAGTACAAAATAGACAAAAAAAACGATACTATAATGTCTCTTTCCTGGTGTTCATGCCAGAGCTTTAGGGTTGCTGTGGCAATAAAATAGTTGTCTTCTGGGGATAAAGGTCTGTGTCTGCACGCTTCTTCCTTTTGCTCAGTCATCACAGTGTGATAAAATAGTTGTCTTCTGGGGATAAAGGTCTGTGCCTGCATCCTTCCTTTTGCTCAGTCATCACAGTGTGATAAAATTCCAGCCTAATGACTTGAGCGTCTGCCTGCATGGGAAGAGAGAGACATGCAGAAAGACATGACTGACAGGAGCCCATCAGGCCTTTTAAACACACTGCCTGAATGTGTACAGCACATACGGTAGGCCATTCCGAGGAGGAAATGTTTTACAGTTACAGACAAGGTTCAATTCCTATTTTTTTACTTTTAAGTTCTTCATTACTCTCAAATGGCATTTTCCTATCCACAACTTCTACTTCCGCTATTTTAATCACGCCTAAACACTTCCCAATCAACAAACCTAAAGAAAGCAGTGACAGAGACACGTTCCTTGGGGAGAATGCATGCGTAATATAAATTGCGTACATTGTACTCATCATAGCCAGGCAGTGGTTAGGACCCAGAACAAGCTTGGTTGTGGAATGACCGGCCTCTGTGTACACCAACACCTTATAATTGCAGCCTCACACATGACCAAGCCTCAAATGAACAACAAGCAGAAGCGAGTATGAACCCATCAGTGTGTCTTTACCGCTCTCACAGGAATGAGGAAGTGAGCGAGACGCGGGTTTACTGGAACTGAGTGGGAGGGGTTGACGGGAATGCACAGCGGCGGTTGTAAGCATGACAAAAATGTGATATGGTTTCGGGTGCTTCATTGAGATCCCCTCTGGTAGGCTAATCGCACGTAAAACAAATTGCTAAATGACATGAAACCCCCTCGATAACATCCCCGCATGTGTAACGGCGATGCCAGTTCCACTTAGGTGTCGCGGGGTTGAGGTGACATGCACGTATTTACAGCCTATTGATCTGTGTTCCGGGGAGGAAGTGGTCTGGTCACCGTGCCCGACACTTTGTCCTGCCTGCGCGCCTGTTTACTGTAGAGGGCAAGCTGACTTTCCCCCCTTAATGGCCCAACACAAGCGGCTGAGTCGGGCAGCAGGAATGCAAGCCTCTCTCAGGCGTGGATGTGTTCTCACAGGGCCCTGCAGGTAACAGGCACAGGAGGCAGGGTCACCCAGAGGCATCCCTTAGCCAACCCCTGAGGCATCCCGCGTACCCGACGGTTCCCTCTCTGGGACCAGCCTTCATCTCAGGCAGCTCTACCATGTACCGGCATGTTGCAGTAGGAGGGCGAGTCCATCACAGATGTGAAAGCGGTGGGACGGATAGTTCAGATAGCTGCACGGTCCGCCCGTTCTCATGAGCCTGTTGCTGACTCATTCCCAAAATGTGAGAAGCGTTTCAACTGCCATGCATTGAACCAGAAGCTCACTGCTGTTGTGTCTTCTTTATTAGAACTGACAGAGAATGTTTAAAATGAAAATGCTAAATACCAGGGCCTTTTAAACAGTATACTAAATGTTTGGCCACAAAAACTGAATTATTAAGCTAATATATGCTATTGACGTTTTTTTTTATTAACTCTTTTATGTTGAAATATAATGGTTGATTCCCTTGAAATGACAGTTAACTGGAAAATTGATAGCATGTACAAAAAAAATATTAGCTTACGTGGGTTTACTTAAGAGTAGCCGCTGCGGGGGTGTATGCATCAGTGATAATGCCTTATCTCTCTGTGCTCTGACAACCAGGACACACACAGACGGTGGCCAAGGATCACAAATGACATAAACACCATGCTGCCTTCCCGTCACAGATGGGTCACTCTGACCCAGCTCAGTGGATAGAGCTCAGTGCTTGTAAAACTAGGCTAGTGGGGTTGATTCTCACAGGTGGTCACCATGAAAACAAATGTGAGAAATATGTACGCACTCATTACTGTAAGTCACCCGCAATAAGAGTGCCTGCTCAGTGTAAAACAGACTGACCGCCATTAGACGTGTGTGTGTGTGTGTTTTAATAGAATGACTGACTTTTTACGTGTGTGTGTTTAAATAGAATGACTGACATTATACGTGTGTGTGTTTAAATAGAATGACTGACATTATACGTGTGTGTGTTTAAATAGAATGACTGACATGACCTCTGTGTTTAAATACAAAACAACCTTTTTGGCAGCTACTCAGTCTTTTTTATGCAGGGGAGATGGCCAGCTGAGTACTGGGACATTATCTGTGTTCATTGACTGCCAGTACACAGGACACCTGAATACAGCTGGGACATTATCTGTGTTTATTGACGGCCAGTACACAGGACACCTGAATACAGCTGGGACATTATCTGTGTTTATTGACTGCCAGTACACAGGACACCTGAATACAGCTGGTGCGACTGCAACCACAATTCCAATACATTTTATTGGAATTGTGCTTTTTTTAGTTTGTATTATTATTCCTTTTCATGTAGAACTCCAGTTAATTAGTTCATGTTCTAAACCAGGGACAATTCTCTTAGTTGTATATGTATTTAGAACCAGGCAAGGTTTCACACCCATTCTGACACTGACTGTAACTCTGCGTTTAAGAACTTAGTGACCTTACTGGCATTGGGGTGCTAAAATGTATAGTGTGGAAACATTGGCATACATGTCTTAGATTCTTCTAAGATAACTCACAAATCATTTGTAAAAATGCAGTAAAGCAACAGCTCTAAATAGCTGGCTTTCTCTGACTTCAGGGAAGTTTCCAATGACGAAAACTCTAGAATTTATCTTCAACCATGTTATTTGATTGGGTGACTGTAAACAAAAAAGAAAACTAAATGGTTGAAACTGTTTTTTCCAATTACAACTTACATTAAATAATATGACAAGCTGCACTGAAATCCATATTCCTTTATCAACTTTTGGCCTATCATCAGTCCTATTTGTCAGTGCTGTTGAAGTTAGCGCTCTAAATACAGTACTGGCTAACAGTCAGTAAACTGATTGTCAGAATAATTGTGTTTTTAAACAGGCAACACAACAGTTTACTATGAGCAGGCAACAAAATTGCCATCTGTTTGGGACCACTAAGAGTACTTTAACATTTTAAGACAGTGGTAGGTTTAGGGCAGGGTTGCCACAACCTTTTGCTACAAAGGGCCAAAAATCTAACTTGACTGAGGGCCGGGGGCCGAAAGTAACATTTCATTATACCAAACTGTACTATAAGTTTGTCCTGCGGGCCCTAGTTTGGACACCCCTGGTGTCAATTGTAGCAGGCACAACTGGGCAAAATGTCACTTTTAGTTTTAGGCAGTTAGACGTTAGGGTTAGGCATTAGGTCTATGCAGGCAGGTGCACATATAGACCCCAGGGGGTCTTGAGAACCTGCCTGTTTGCCCCCAGACATAAGTTCCCTTTTTGCCCCTCAGTTTTTAGTGATGCAACATTTGGTTAACAGTCACAAGGAAGTCAACACATGCATGTTGCTTAACGTTTGTTCCACTGCATGCATATATTCAAGGAGCCCACTTACTGTAATTTTAGCCCATGCGCCTTCCTTATAAGGCCTGTGTTCTTGAATCTGGGTTATGTTTAGGCAAAAATGTTAGGTTTTTTTGTTTAAGGTTAGGGTACCAGTTGGGGTTTAGTTTAGGGCTAGGGGGTGAGGAACATTGATTTCTGGGTCACCCACAAGGATAGAAAAACAAACATATGTAAGTGTATGTGTATAACAAATGTTTACGACAGCAGGCAAATATTCCCAGATTTAAAGATCCTGCTTGACATATAATTTTTCCTATGAATTTTAAGTTGCCTGTATCTGCATGGTGTTTTAGTGTCTTGAGTTCCTCAGAAGAAATTCTTGAGAAAGTTGCTCAACCTATTCTGTTCCTTTTGAGTGTAAACAACAAACTGAAAATATGAGTTTTTCATAAAAAGCAGATTTATGTCTTAATATTTACAAGGATATTAGTCCACTGACAGGAGGAATAGCTTGTTGTGTGCCAATTGAATACATTTTCCAAGTTTGCTTAAAAGAATCCTCTCAAATGCCTTGTAAAACCAACAGAATAACTAGTTATTTACCATGGTTGTGGAATTTTTTTGGATGAACTGGTTTGATGAAGTAGTGCAGTGTTGATGCAGGAGCATAGAATTTGGGCACTTTTTAGCAATCCTTTATTCATAAAACGTTTTAACTGGCTCTTTATTTAATATACTGTACTCACTCCATGAACTGGATTGATATCTTATACAACATGTTTCAAAAACGTTATGGCACTGGCATGTTTACCATTGCATCACCTCTTCTTTTAAAAAGATTATGTAAGCATTTGGGAACTGAAGAGAACAATTGCTACTGTTTTGAAAATCAAATATTTCCCATTCTTGCTTCATATACGATTTCAGCTGGTCTCCTTTGTCTTTTTTTTTGTTTCACAATGGCCAAACGTTTTCAATGGGTGACAGGTCTGGATTGCAGGCTGGGTCAGGTCATCAGGTCATCAGTGAGCCCCTGGACAGTCTGTGGGGCTACTTGGCGGAGTCAGATTTACCGATACATACTGTCCCAGGGGTTCTTCATTGGATTCAGGTCTGGGGAACGTGAGGACCAGTCAGTGGCATCAATGCCTAAGTCATCCAGGAACTGCCTACACACTCTGGCCACATGAGGCCGGGCGTTGTCCTGCACCAGGAGGAACCCAGGGCCCACTGCACCAGCAAAAGGTCTGAGAATGGGTCTGAGAATTTCATCCCGGTACCTAACAGCAGTTAGAGGACCATTGGCAAGCATGTGGGGGTCTGTGCGACCCTCCAAGGACATGCCTCCCCAGACCATCACTGACCCACCGCCAAACCAGTCATGCTGGACAACATTAACGACAGAACAACGTTCACCACAGCGTCTCCAGAATCTGTCACATGTGCTGAGTGTGAACCTGCTCTCATCCGTGAGGAGAACCAGGCACCAATGGGGGGCTCGTGGCGCATTTGGGTGTTCTCCAGAGAACGGTGCCGGGCTGTGAGCACAGGTCCGACTACAGAATGCCGGGCCCTCGTGCCCTCCTCATGGAGTCATTTCAGTTAAGTCACGCACGCCAGTAGCACCTGGAAGTCATTTTGTAGAGCTCTGGCCGTGCTCCTCCTGTCTCCTAAAGGAGCAGATATTTGTCCTGTTGCTGCCCTTCTAAGGCCCTGTCCGGCTCTCCTTGTGTAGAAACTTGGGGGTGTCTGGTATAAAGTGATCAATAGACAAAAACAATAAACAAGGGAAAAACAGAATAATCAAATTGCACTATATACAGAAGGACACAAAGATGTGTTTTTACAATGGAGCAGTTGGCGTTAATATTACAGCTTAGATTGTTTTTGAAAGTTGAGATAAAAGGGTCACATTTAGGTGTCTTTTGCGTTTCGTTTCAACCACTGGTATCAGAGAACAAATAAATTACATCAAGTGGATGTGTTGATTTTAGGGAAACACAGTGAGATAACTACTAGTTCAGGTTACTAAGGGATCAGCAGATATTGAACTCAGGTGGTGGTGGATCAATAAGACGGTACCAGAAGGGTCTGATACTTTCGATGCAGGTAGGGCCAGTTATTCTCAGTGTAAAGGTCACAGGAATGAAACGCCAATCAGCATTTAGGGCGTGAAGCACAAGGTTTATTTCATGTAAACACAATAGATCATAAACTATGGTCAGAGTTATACTGACATAATTGAGGTTGAACAACTGTTAACACAACATTAATAACACATATTTCAATGCATATAGGCATGTTTGCATAGAACTAACCCCTTGCATATAACCATTCCTTTTTGCAACTAGTAAAATCCACAGAAATAATCAAGCTTTAAAAACAAATTGTCCTTCAATCCAAAATACCGATAATTCCTATTCATATTAGCTCCATAGCTGTAGAGAGAATGAGTCATTGATTCTCTATCCATGCAAATACAACACCCATATTTGACTCTCATTGTAAAGTAGGTTTGCATGATTTTCTCTTCCTGAGATCAGGGAATGAGTAGGCTATTTCATTGACAGAGTCCTATCACACAAAGTCAACAGCAGCACTTCCTGGAATTAGAAGACTCTGATTATATTTTACCTTTTAGAATATGTTGAATTTTAAAATAAATTGCCTCATTATATGGTTTTAATATTCAGATATCTCTACTACAGGCAAATATATTTCCAGATAGATAATGCATGCAGTAAAATATATTTTATTATTTTATTTAGACAGGGAAAACCAGCTGAGACCACAATCTCATTTACAGTAGTGCCCTTTATTACAAAACATTTTTTTAAATACAAAACATGTATAACATGCGTAAAACATATAAAACTCAAATAATTAAAAATAACAAGTTCAAATCAATGGAAAGTGAGCAGTCAAGCAACGTTTAAACTGTGCTATGGGCTCAATGCCTTTCAACCTAAGTTCATCCTGTAAAACATTCCAGGATTGCACGCCATAGGAGGTAAACACAGTTGAACCTATCTTAGACTGAGCCCAAGGTACCTCAACAAGTAGCCACTCCTGAGAGCGAGTGCCACATGCATTATTACTTTATTTTCGAGGAAAGGTATTTGGACGTCCATCCAATGGCTGGCTCTTCTGGATGACAAGAAGTCTCCACAAAGGCCTTTATAGGATTAGACCTTGGAGAAATGTATCCGTGAGATACACCTGTGTTCGATCAGTGCAACTGCTTTGAAGCCACGATACAGTCATCTTTTCTGTCTTTGAACACATGAACAATATTGCATAAACCAATCAGATATAGTGACTAATGATAGGCGGAGGATTACAGAGGTTTTGAGAGCATGTCCCCCAGGATGGGTATCTGTTTTAGGGGTACAGTTTGCTGGGACCTGGAGAGGTTATCTTCAGCACAAGTCTGTAAGATGGGAACAGTTCTGATATGTACTGTATCAAGTGAAGTGCAGTCCTCCAAAGTTGTCTTGGAAAACCAACATCTAACAATTATAATAAGTCAAAGCCATTAGTTGGCAAAGTCAGTGACATAGAAATTTAAGTGAAGTGCATTTTATTTTCTGACGGTGGGGAGTGGGTTAATTAAGATCATCAAAGAGGTTGGTTTCAGCTGCTTTCAGAAGATTGGCAGGGACAATGCTGTTCTGGCTTCAAGGGGAAGTTTGTTCCACCAAGGTGCCAAGACAGAGAAGTGTTTTTCCTGGGCTGAGTGGAAACTGCCCATCCATGAGGGTAGGGTGGCCAGAAGACATGAAGGTGGCAGAGCGGGGTGCCCAGGAAGTGTGTAGTGTTTAAGCATAGCCTGCAGGTAAGGAGGTGTACGGAGGTGCAGTTCCCTTTGCTGCTCCATATGAAAGCACCATGGTCTTGTAGCGGATGCAAGCTCCTACCGGGAGCTTTCGGAGGAGATTGGGGACATTGGTGAAGTAGGGAATGTTGAATACAAGACCGGCTGCAGCGGTCTGGATCAGTTGCAGGGGCTTGATGGCACAAGCGGGGAGCCCAGCCAACAGTGCATTGTAATAGTCCAGATGGGAGAAGATAAGGATCAGAGCCTCAGCTGCTTCCGGTGTAAGGTAGGGTGGTATTCTGCGGATGTTGTACGGCATGAATATACAAGAGCGAGTCACTGCAAAGAAGGTGGAAACATGCAACTCAGCGTTGTTTGTGAACCGCCATGAAAAGAAGTCATCAGCAAACCATCTATCATTAGAATTCATGATCATCTAATAGACATCTAAAAGAAGATTCGGGTTTTTAATAACTCCTTTGCTATTTTGTGGTGTAAATGGGGAATTGAAACTATTATTCCTGTAGCCATACTTATTATGAGTTCGAGTCCTCGGGACTATCCCAGAACACAACATAGGTTTTAAAACAAAGGCTGCGGAATATAAAAGAAAGGTCAAGACTGGCTGATTTTCAGCTTCATCATTACAAGTCATTCTCCACAGGCCTAAATCATCTTCAGATCTAACATGTCAGCACCACTATCCAGCAAGACAAATGTACCATGTAGCAATATAAGATTTCACAATTTCAACTATTCTCAAATATAATGAAGTCCATCAGAGACTAACCTGTTGCAACACCTATTAGTCAGTATACACTTAAATGACATTGGTTTGTATAGAGCCCATCTACACCAGCTGAACTAGTTTATTATAATCAAGTCAGCCTTGTAAAATCATACAGCTTAGTGTCCCACCCAGGCTGAAATACTTGTTCTTTTCAAACAGCATTCACAAAAAGGGAATTAACATAGTTATTTTGGAAACAACAGCAACCTCAAACCTCCAGTCAGAGATGCTGTATTGGGAAGTTGATTTATCCCATAGATATTTCCGTAAGAGAAATCTATATTAATGAAGAATACAATCAAGAGCAAATGTGTTGGAGCCATTTTGTTGAGTGCACTGGCTTTTAACAGCGTCCTCATTCAATCGCGCAAGGAACTGAAACAAACGGGACAATTTTCTTTAAAAAATAATACAAAAGGCTGCACCCCTAATTAAAAATGCCTAACATTTAGCACAAACATAGGTGTGTTCACAGACGCTTGACAGTCCTACCCCATTAAAGAATCCCTCCTGAAGTTAAACAAATGGGTCAGAAGCCAGTTACAAAAATATTTATTGAAATAGTATAAAAAAATAGTTAAACATAATTTACAATTGTAATTCAGATTGAGGAAAAGAAATCCAAGCTGCAATCATGCAACTAGGTATTGATGTATGCAGCACAAAGTTGCACCGCAGGACACTTTCGATATTAAATACATTAAAATTGAAGTGCTTTGAAGGTTATTTACACAAATATCTACACCTGCTCATGAGATTTCGCCATAAATATGGTCTAAATGTTTAAATAAATCAATGAGCCCTTCAAACTGAGGAATGAAATGTTTAGCCAAAATTCTCTATATATAAATAAATAAATAAACTTCACATAGTGAGTGAGAGAAAATCCAAAATAAATATTATTTACAATGGCGTCATTCCTAACCAGTAAAGTGAAAGACACATGATCACACATTAACAAAAGAGCAGAACATTTTCAGTATGGTGTTTTGCATTGCAGTTTGTATTCAGGTCCGGTGAAAAGTTGTGTAGAGTATATGGTGGTGGATGCAGAAAAGTGAGGTATGTCTCCCGATTTGCTTGCACAGGATTGTGTGTACTGAGGTTGTCTCGTTGCATTTGACATTTAATTATAGCATAGGCTTTACTGATCTAGGCCTATGAGAGAAAGACCGAGATAACGTTTTAGATGTTTTCTTTTTTGAAAAAGTAGTAGGTTGGCTTCATGAAATTCAAGTATTTCCAGGGTCCCCAACAATCTGACTCGCACAGAAGGCACTTCCATTTGCTCCACTTCGTGCCCCTGACACCTCACATAGGTAAAGCAGGGCAGTCAAGTAGGTGATTCGTAACGAGCTAGTCCACCTGCTAAGTCCTTTTGCAGAACACAGATGAGTAGGAATGGAATTGGTCCTTACTGGTGCATACCTAAACCAAAATGAACTAGGAAGTCTTTCACAGGGGTTAGAATAGCTTTTGCTATTATAGTGTCCGATTAAGGATGTTTGGTTTCCATGAAGTCCAAAAGGCGAGTTAACAGTTCGGGGTCCAGCCACAAGAGAGATTTTAAAAGAAATCTGTGACTTCCTTCTGTATAGTCTACATTGCCTCCAGTGTCCAGCCAGGCCACTCCTCCGTGGGTATTCCCCGTCAGTCATTGGGTCACCACGGTGGTGTAGGCAGCAGGCTCAGGGCTGATGCTGTGGAGTCTGATCTCAGTTTTCTGTTCTACTGGGGACATGGTGCTCTTCATCCATGAGTGGTTCATAATGTCCTCAAACGATGGCCGTTCAGCTGGCCTCAGGGACAGACACCACTTGATCAACTGCTGGCACTCTGGAGGAAAACATAAGTATATGGTCAGTCATTGCCAAGACTGGACACAATGGGTAACAAATTCCACTTGTATAACTTATTTGGTGTGAGGATGTTTTGTTAAACTTGTGGACTCACCTGTAGAGATCCTTCGCCTGAACAGCACCTGGCCTCGTACAATCTCCTCGTCCTGCTCAAAGGGGATATCTCCACACACCATGTCATACAGCAATACACCCAGAGACCAAACAGTGGCAGATCGCCCATGGTATCGATGGTACTTGATCCACTCAGGTGGACTATAGACTCTGGTGCCTGTTAAAAAACAAATAAAATTATGGTTAAGTTCTTGGTTCCTAATAAGATATACACTCCTACTTTACAGTTGCTCAATAATAAATCACAGCTAATAATTACTGCCTGTGTGCATTGAGGTGGGACCCAACTGAGCTAACAGTGGGTGTTTGGGAAAGTGCAAGCATAGAAGGAAACCCCCATGTGACAATGTTTACAAACTTTGCGTTGTAAAAATGTGCTTTCCCTCCAAAGGGTGGCGCCAAAATCACGACACGCATGCTAAAGTCAAGTCTAAACGGTCTATTGGAGCATCGCCATAGATTCGCCAAAACCAATAAATTAATATAATCACTTCTTACCGTCAAAGTCAGTGTAAACAGTGTCTCTAAGCAATGCCCCGGATCCAAAGTCGATGAGCTTCATTTCGCTCGTCCGAAGATCAATGAGAATATTTTCATCCTTGATATCCCTGTGTACAACACCGCAGTTGTGGCAGTGTCGAACAGCTTCAAGAACCTGGCAGAAAAAGTTCTTTGCAAGCTCCTCTGGTAAGGCACCTTTCTCAGTGATGAAATCAAACAGGTCCTTGACGTTCTCTGGCCGTTCCATGACGATAATAAAGCTGTCTGGTCGTTCGTACCAGTCCAGCATCTTTATCACTCCCCTAGCTCCAT
The DNA here is from genome assembly GCA_016801125.1 of Novumbra hubbsi. Taxonomy (NCBI): domain Eukaryota; kingdom Metazoa; phylum Chordata; class Actinopteri; order Esociformes; family Umbridae; genus Novumbra; species Novumbra hubbsi. Next base: position 11,665 of record JACXGK010006008.1, read on the forward strand.
TTCCAACCTTTTTCAAAAGTAGAATCTCCATGGGGACACGAGACCCATTTGGCTGAAAATAATACACTACATGTTAAATTCCAATTTACCAAAATATTTAAAAACCAAAGTGTACATTTAAATAACAAAAATACATTAAAACATCAAAAGCTCCCTTACCAGCTCACCCCACTCCGACACCCGATCCTTGGCTACATGTTTTACCGCAACCTGTGTTAACAAAAAAGCAATGAAATAAGTATGGCGGCAAAACATGAACAAATAAATACACATGGATTTGTCACTTACATTAACATTACAATGCAAAATGGAAGTAGAATGATGAAATACTAACCAATGCTCCATCTGAATTGCGTGTGCCAGAATACACCGTTCCAAAACCGCCACTTCCCAGAACAGATCCAACCTGGTAAAGCTTCTCGAAGGGCTCCTTCTCCTTTCCTTTAAATATGAAAATACGGATTATTAGAAGTTATTAATCATACACTGCGCAACGTTACATTTAAATAACCGAATATATTAATGGTCAATATAGCAATATACAATGATGTATCTTGAAGATAGTAGTATTTATACAGCTAGCTAGATGTACTAGCAGCAGGCTAAGTAAGCTAACATTGTTAAACCTCCATAACAACACAAGCGTCATCTAGCCTCACCTTGGTGAACTTGAAGCTGGATTTTCGCTGGCATATCAACGGTGGAGATATGAGCGAATGAGTTCAATTTCGACAGCAGCATTCCTTTAATCCACAAACCTGGAGATGTATATTGCAAAAATATTCCCAAACTCCACTGTCGAACGCGTGACCCACGTTTCAAATGCGGCAGGAATCCTCTGTCATCCGGATCTCGTGAAGACTCGAATTTGGTCCTTAAACATAAACGTATCCAGCACCCGTGAGAGGATATATCTAGTAGTGTAATTATAAAAATCGACTACAGACACGTTTTACAATAAGTTGTGAACAGTCGCTTGGTTACCCAAATTGTTAAATTAAAAGCAAAACAGATCTTAACGCGCTCCGTCGCTAAGACACCGGCTCTTTGAATATGGGTAAGGGCAGGGGAAGGACAAATATATATCCATAGTAAATGGGTGTAACAGCAAGGTCTGTAGTCATTCTTTTCTCCGCCCACCTCCGTTTTAAACCAATGTAGGCGACGCAAAAGCACGTCAATCACAGAATTATAAGAAAGAAAAGAACAGCGTAACCGGCTAGACTAGACGTGGCGGGAATTAAAACGCGCCAAAAAGGCACTTTTTTTCTACCGAACTTTCAAAAGGAAATGCAAATTAAAGATCTAGGTGGGGACAGTTACCCTCTCCGCTCTCGCCCTTGCATGATAGATGTTTTTGCAAAAAAAAGTATGAATATCATATTTAATTAAAATATCTGCTTTTTACGAGATCAAAAATAGAATTCATCACAAATATACTATTTCATAGTTGGTTTTGCCTGGGATGCATCGTCGATTATAATAGACACTATCCCTATTTTAATAATATTGCAACGTTTCTATATATTTTTTTGCATCTAACCAATAATGTTAAATATATCTAGTCAGTCTTTGCAAGGATACAACGTAGGGATACGTTTATGATATGCTTGGCAAACACTAGTCTACTACGACTGCTCAACGAATGAACTAGCAATGTAAAATAGCTGCATACCATGCATTCTTTCAAATTGGGTGGCCACGTTCTAGTCTTCGCAGGATGTGGGAAACTTGAGATCAAAGTACCCCCTCCCCAAGGAGGTCTGTCTCTCTTCCTCCCTCTGCCTTTGAGTTACGGTTTGTTTTGCTATTCATTTTCATGGTTGCTATGCTATTCTCAGATGTAACAACAGAGATATGAGAAAACATGATTAGGTCATTTTGTACCATATGATGGACTTCATTGAGCGCAAATAGCACACAATAGGAACAACTATAAATATGAGATCAGATTCAACTTTATTGTCATTGAACAGTACACGTGCAGTACAACGAAATGCAGTTTGCATCCAACCATTAGGGCAAAAAAGAGCAGTGCAGAAATGTTGTGCAGGGCAGCGTGTCATTGTACAGGTGCCCCAATGTAAGGGCCTGTAAATGAAGCTCAGTGTATGGATGTGCAATTGGCATAGGTGAATAACAGTTGGCAGTACAAACGGAATGCATTAGTGCAAGGGTAAAATGAGGTGTTAAAGTGTAAATATGCAATAGGAAGTAATAACAGTATGCATTGGGCAAAAAAATTAATAAGGTAGCATGTGTAGAGCAGGAGATAGTGGGGGAGGCAAGAATAGCGTCAGGGCACAGAGTTCCGTAGGGTAACAATATCTGGAAATAAACAGTTTTTAAGCCTGCCGGTGCGGGAATGAAGAGACCTGTACCGCTTGCCAGAAGGCAGGGGGGCAAACCGTTTGTGAGGCGTCCCTGATAATGCCACGCCCTCTCCGCAGACAGCGCTTGTGCTGGAGGTCTTTGATGGCGGGGAGCTGGACACCAATGATGCGCTGGAGGTTTTTCACCACCTGCTGTAGGGACTTCTGGTCGGCCGGAGAGCACCCGTTGTACCAACCTGTGGCACAGTTCGTCAGGATGCTCTCGACCGTGCAGCAGTAAACGTACTGCATACTGTAAACCGACCGTGCAGCAGTAAACTTACTGCATACTGTAAACCGACCGTGCGGCAGTAAACTTACTGCATACTGTAAACCGACCGTGCAGCAGTAAACTTACTGCATACTGTAAACCGACCGTGCGGCAGTAAACTTACTGCATACTGTAAACCGACCGTGCAGCAGTAAACTTACTGCATACTGTAAACCGACCGTGCGGCAGTAAACTTACTGCATACTGTAAACCGACCATGCAGCAGTAAACTTACTGCATACTGTAAACCGACCGTGCGGCCTTCTTTAACTTCCTTAAAACGTACAGGCACTGTTGTGCCTTTTTCACCAGGAGAGGACACATCTCAGAGTGCTACATGGAATCATGTAGCAAACAAAAACTGTCACCAGCAAAGCACACCCAGAGAAACACACCTCCTCCACCATGCTTTACAACCATACATGCAGAGCTCATCCATCTTATAAAGACATGTCGGTTGGAACCAATGTTTGGACTCATCAGACCAAACAACCGATTTTTACTAGTATAACATCCAATTCTTCTGTTTCTTGGCCTAAACAAATAGTTTTTTTCTTATTGTAGCCCTTCAGTGGTTTCTTTTTTTACCAGTTGATGCTGGTAACTCTAATGGCTCTAATAAATCTCTTTTTGATGTAGCTCCACATCCTCTGTGGGAAGACATGTCCACGCCAAACCGTCTCCATCAGTTGGAGTACAAGACCAGGGTTCTTGCCAATAGAGCAGCAAGATGCAACTCCCCACCATCAGGCTATAGTCAAACCCTACACTGTACACACTCTGGTCTCTTGGCCATCCGATCCTAATGCAAGAACAGATCTGAAGTTTCTAAAATAACGCCACAGCTTTTCCCCCGAACTAATGCTTGTACTTTAAAAGTGAAGGATTATGTGCAGCATGTGAAAAGATAGCTGCAGGAAGGTAGTGTACTGCCAGTTTAATAACTGTTCTTTTCAGTTGCTCATAAGCATAGCTAAAGTGAACAAAAAATATCTGCTCATCTTTTAAAAGCAGACCTGTCTTTTATTAGCTGCTTTTGAATGCATGCAGTGTTCCAGCTGCCACGTCAAATCTCCAAACTCAATTCCCTTCACATCACTGGTCATAAGGTATATTAAAACCTTCTATTCATAAGCTTTTTCTAATATTAGCCCTGACGGTGAAAGCTTTCTTAACTCCATAGGTCACTCAGTGCTTGCTAATCTATAATAGAAGTCGTTCAAGAAAAAAATATAATTAATCTGTAAAATATACTGTAAACCACCTCTACTTGTTTCATTACAGTTAAGAAACACCCAGACACATTTTGCTTCCTTTTTTGGTCCAATGAAATTGTTCATGAATGGGTGTGTTTGTGTGAGGGAGAATAGAGAATATTTGTCATGTATTTGAGCTTCTTATGAAATGTTCCTGTTGCAAATTTCCTCTTGCAATAGATTATGCAAGCCTTCCGAATAGTCCAGTGGTCACCATGACCCCAGAGAAATAACCTTATGCCCTACCACCGCACCCTCTCACAATCTAATGACATTGCCTGCGTGACACAACAAAGTATGAACCCTAGCTTTGTGAAAACTGTTGTTTTCAAACGTTTAAAAAAAACTTTCATTTTGCTAGCCTTTACGCCGATTTACCAATTTTGTGATAATTAGAGATTAAGGCCTTGCTGCATTCTAACAACTCCTAGGGGACACAGTACAGTCAACGTTGAAATATGTCTTCCGAAACATATCTAACGCTTTTGCGTGTGTTTTTTGGAAGTTATATGTCTTCGCACTTGCTGAATGAAAAAGCTACCAGAATTGAGGAGTGCGGCTAGCTTGGAGTGCTTTGTGCAATCTGCATAACCTGCGATTGTCAAGTATATAAACAGAGCCTGAAGCTTCCCAACCATAAGAAGGACAGACAAATTGTATGTTAATAAATGACTAATCATAAGTTAAAATTATATAAATGTTTTAAAAAATATTTATTTACAAAAATATGTGCTCAGGCAAATTCTTGTTTGTCAGGTTTTCCAGGAGTGCTGGTGAGTAGGAACTACGTAAAGACATTTCAGCACAATTTTCAGAAGTATGGAAAAGTAAAGATAAGAGAAAAGCTAAATCTTAAGTAACTCCAAATGTCTTATATGAAAAGATGAAGCCAATCTTTCTTTGGAGTAATGGTGAGAACACACAGGTGTCTTTAATGTCATGTGGTTGATGTTGTTTCACAGAGATCCCCCAATATTTAAGCAAAGTTCATAAAGCTCCTGTTTCTCGGCAGGGGTTACAACCCTGCCCAGAAAACAAACCCTGCAAGTGCCCAGTCAGGTGTTAAAGGAAACATTGCTGTAGTGATGTATGAATATCAGTAATATTGAGATTTCTACTTTTACCAAGCAACATATTTACCCAATTCTCCCTTATTCTAATTAAAAAAAAAAAAAACATTCTGTTAGTGTGCTTACCAAAATGAGTCATCAATTGCATTTTTAGCTGGTGTAGGGGCCTTTAGTCAAAGGACCCGGAAGGTACAAGTCCCTCCAGCCCACTCCTCCAGACAATGCCTTATGCATCTGTTCCCTGAAATACCTGGTGAGGTGAGCAGGTACCTTGCTTTTTTAGTTAAAGTTTTAAAAGGTATTGGCCATAGGGGCCATGTGAAAGACTTATGTATCAATGCCTAATGTGGGAAAGGGTCTGTGAGTTCCCAAAAGTCATGTGGGGTCAACTTTCATGTCAGCACATGCCTGGTCAGGGGTCACTGTCCCTCACTTGTCTCAATTACAGGGCTGCTTCTGAAAGGTGGCTCTTTGTTTATGAGAGGAGAGATGGGGAAACAGGATCAAACTCTCTCTGTCTCTGCTGCCTTAAGAAAAGTAAGCTTTCAGGATAAGGTTGCAACAAGGAAGCTTTGCTGGTTGTCCTTTGCCCTCTCATTGAGGACACAGCCAGGGGAGCTGATTGTAAGTATACTAATGCATATGAAATTACAAAATATCAGATAACATTTGCAAACTATTATGTTACCCATTTCCAATTTATTTGACATTTTATTTTCTATTAAGGGCAAATATATGTTGCACCGTTAGATCTGCTGAGATGATCAAGTGGTCCTTATCTATTGGTGTGGGACTTATGCTGTCTGGTCTGTGTTCTGTCTTTTGTGATATATAATTAGCACACAGGCAAGATAACATAAGACATTTCTGTTGGCTGGGAAAAGGTGAGAGGTCCCCTGGAATGTGATTGAATTAGGGATGATGAAGAATGAGATGAACTAAGTGAAAGGAGTGTCCATGTCACCTTCCCACCAATCATAAAGACTGTGGCAAGGGGAGACGTTTACAAGTACTATCATCTCGTGACCAACAAGTATGCAGAACACAATTGGGCCACATTATAACATCATAAATCCTTCATAAAATGACTGCATCATGACGAAAACACAGTGCATGTCTGAGTTCCACCACATAACAAACTAATATGTGGGAGAGATTCTGATTTCTCTGATGACAGTTCTTCAGGTACAAACAATCGAGATTGTAGGAAAATTACTCAGAATTGCGGACAAACATACAGTATATCCACACCATTATGTCATATATTTAATTGAGGCTTGGATATGCATATGCCCTGAGATTGAGAAAGAAGAAAAAGGTCATTCCACTGCCTAAGTCATTCACCGGTCCCAACAGTTGACCATTTATTATTATCCCAGAGGAAATTATTAGAGAAAATTATATATTTACAAATCCAAGGATGTTTCTCAAATAACGGTTTGATTACGAGCTACCAGCATGCATACAGAGAAGGGCATTCTGCAAGCACAGCATTAGGACAAATGACGGATGATTGGCTGAAGAGCGTGGTTGACAGGAGGCGGGTGGGGGTGGTGATGTAGGACTTTAGTGCTGCTTTTAAAGCTATTGATCATTGTTTGTTTCTTGGCAAACTAAAATGCTCTGGTTTTAAATGTCACTGCTTGGTCGATTGAGAGTTCCCTACCCGGGAGAAGGCCGAGAGTATTAATAAATGGTTGCTTTTCTGAGCACAGGGAGCTACAGTGTGGGGATCCTCAGGGTAGTTGCTTAGGACCTCGTTTCTTCTTTCTTCTTATTCTTTATTTCCAAATGATCACCCATAAATACTAGACAGAGGAAGCATATTTATGTGTGTGGATGATTCAACTATGTACAGTGCAGCGTTAACATGATGTGCTGAGCATAGAGTTAAGAACTGGCTGAGTGGGTAAGGAGGAACAAATTAGTGCTAAATATTACGAAAGCCAAATGTATGGTGTATGTTTGATTTATGTTGGTCAGATATCCCCAAATAAGATAATCACTTGGTGGAAAGTCAATAGAATACATTAAATAGACTAGGCTACTTGGCAACACAGAGAATTGCTGTTACCAGGAATTGTTCTAGGTATGTACATCAAGCACTCTGAACCAAGTAATCAGGTGTTAGTACTGTCCCATCCTGGTACTATCCAGTCATCAGCAGCTAAAAAACATCTGAAAAAACTCCAACATACTCAAAACTTACAAATCGTTTTTAAAGGAATTTCCTGAATACCAAGAAACCACAGTATGTTTCTGCCCAAGTAGTGTACATCAGAAGCAAACATAACCATCTCACCAGAGATGCTAGTCTAGGATATCTCTTACCACCTTGACCTAAGACAAATCTCCTCAAATTCTCTGTAATTTACAGAGCCGTTCCAAAATAGAATTCTCTATCAGATTACGTCTTAAAACAAATATTTAATACCGTTAGATGACAAAGAAATGAGATGACCCTTCTTGCTGGTTGATCTTGTTTTATTGTTCTTTTATTTTCGCTTTCTTTGCATTTTTGTCAATTTCTTTGCACAAATGCATAAAATGTTATGTTAAAAGTTGTATGTTAAATGCATAATTTTTTGTTTTGGGGGGACCCCAGAAAGACTAGCTGTAGTTCTGGGCATTACCTAATTAGGATCCACATAAATAAACAACCATTTACCTGATTTCATAAACTCCAACAACTCTTTTTATAGAATGTATTCTGAAATGTAGCTTGTTTAGACTTTCTATTGGTTTGTTACAATTTACCCCTTCTCTTGTGTTTACAGTAGATTTCCTTGCAGCCATAGATGTCTCTGCTGTAGTGGGGTTTTCCCAGGCTGATTCCCACTGCTCTTTGCTTAGCATCAAAACATCGGTGTGGGGTTGTGATGTCATGGCTTAAAAACTGTGCAAGCATGGGAAATCCCAAACCAGGAAGGGGAAACAATGTTTCGATTTGATTATTAAAACAGAGCACTGGAGCAATTCTGACTTTAGATTTACTTGGAAATTGTTCATTAAGGTTGTTTAAAAGTACATTCAGTCTTCATTTCAACACATTCTCCAGTGAATGTGTATTTTATTGTGCAATATATGCTATCCTCCTTCTCCCTTTCCCCTGACAGGTGGGTTTATCTTTGAAAACTACCACACATGTAAAAAGAAATGCCATAGGGCCTCTCTGTCCCCCATTCCAAGGCCTGAATGGGGCGGAGTCGCCACAGTTAAATATTGCAGGAAAACCCTGTGAGACATCCGGCCTCCATATTACATATAGATATATAACATGTTATATTATAGATGTTTTATTATAGATGTTATTTTATAGATTACTATATTATAGTTATATAATATGGAGCTATACACAGCCACAGAGAATGTGACTTTTGCGGACGCACTGGGCCCCCCCTCCTTGTTCTTATTATTATTGTCCTTTCTTCTTTCCTTTTCTGATTGGCTCAGAGCTAGCGTTTACTGACTAGCGCTCCTTGAACACAGCATGGGGTGAGTCAGCGGAGGTGAGACGAGTGCCTATTGGTCGCCAGGTCTGCTGCGGTGTGCCAGGGCCTCAGGAGGGCTGTAGATGCTTGTCACTTCATTGACATTGTGCATTATGGTATGAACAACGGAAGGATGCTAATGATGCTAATGAAATCTACCGATGCAGCATTGATGTGGGGGTCTGCCTTTTCCGTAAAGGGAAGGGTTTTTGTTTCTTTATATATGTATGCCTCTCCATTCATAGGCAGCACATGCTATCTTACTTTCACTTCCTTTGCGTTGACCCCTCTGCGGTCACGTTGACCTCAGGAGTCTTTCTGTGTAAACGAGAGAGGAAGTACGTGGTGGGTGTAAGTGCAGCACAAATCATCCTCCTTTCAATGGAGGCCAAGGGTGCCGCTAGCTTACAGGAGGGGCCCTAATGAGAGAGGGGGAGGGGCAATTATGACCAAGAGACAAATCATGTGGCTCAGGCTGGCCACGACGTCTTCCTGCTGTCGTGTTTCCAGAAATGACAAGGTGTTTATATTCAAATTTCTGGTTGTCATGGGTCCAAATGTGTAATGGAACTAAATATGAATAACTGGGAATTGCAGTTAACTATTTAATATAATATTAACCAATTATGTTTTCACACAGAGGATTTAGTTTTAAAAACCCACTTTGGAGTCAGGCTGCAGGGGTCAGGGTTCGGGGCCAAGGTGAGGGCAGCATGGCTTGAAGTTTTGACCTTTTGTCTTCTGGTGCCTCCTTTTCTTTCACTCCAACTATTTTCCGAATGCATTGTTCTTGGCTTCTCCTGCTTTTGCTTCTTTTGAAGGTCTTGCCTCCTGCTGCTCTTTGGGCCGTTGATAAAACAAAGACATGGGAGAGCCCAGCCCATGTTTACATTCTGGGGGTTTGACGTCAGCATAGGTAACAGCCTGGCACAAACTCACCGACATGAGGAAGAACTGTGTTTGCCTTCCTGCACGAACGCAACCATAGTGTTTTAACACTTGTGTATGGTATATTATACATCCCCAAAAGAGAATTTTAATACATACATTTAGGTATATGAAACATTTTCTATTTTGGAACAATCTGCACAACAAAAACATGTGATTTTGTTAATAGTATAGACAACCAATATACACCACCCCATATATGAACAAGTGTGAAAGAGTATGCACTCATGGCTTCAACCCAGAGCAAGTGGGATACTATTATAGTTTGTAAAAAATATTTAGAGCAAAAAGACAGATAAATCAAAGAGAGTAATAGGTTGATTTGTGAGCATAAATAGGCCCGGAGTGCAGTGCTGTCATTAAAGGTTGAGCAGGAAACCTGATCCATGATCACATGTCATTGGCTGACATAGGAGACTCTCACTGTGCTCTGGCAGCTTAGCGAACTCCCCCCCCATTCCCAGTCCCATCTATCTCTCTGTTTCCCTCTATGAAGAGCACTATGCATTGATAGAGAATCTTTGCACTGGCTCCCATAGGGCCCAATGGACACAGCGTTCATTGAATATGGCAGTTGTGATATGTGTAAGGATTCGCTACTGTATTATGTTGTAGTAGCACTGCACATTGGCTGGATCTCTTGTGTAATAAATGTGCACAGGTACAGCACTATGAGCAGCTATTCCTTTCACCCCAGGTGTGTTTAAGACTGTATGTACTGTACTGCTTTTCTCTGCACAAAGCGTAACACTTTCAATGGAGAGTGTAAAATGCAGTTAAAATGCAGAGGTTTTCTTATTTGTGGGACACTGCTGTTGAAAGATTGGCAAGAGTGGATTTCCCAAAGCTTTACACAGACCGTGAGACACTCACTCACACATCAAAGACTTAGAGGGTTTGTACTGGTGAACACGATGTCCCTTGCCCCAGTTCAAGAGAATGAGTTATGACAAGAGAGAAAGTAACATTATTACCAACCAGTGAGCATGGTGTTCTGATCAGACATTCAGAAACCCTGGATAGACATGGATAGGTCAGGACAGGGCATTCTGATTCAGAAAAGATTGGCCACTGAATTGGAGAAGCTTGATGTTAACATAACTTAGGGCATACAGATGCTGTATCTTATTTTGATCAATCTATTGTTGCAGAGCTTGTTCTGCACAGCTGGAAATGCTATTGGTTTTTGGACTTCCAAGGTTTTAAAAAAGCTTCTAAAGCTTGTGATTTCTATTTTACAATGCTAGACACAATTTGTAAATAATGTAAAGTGTATCATAGCTTACAAAAAATTTCTGTTTTGACAGGATTTAAGACATAACATGTACACTTAATAGTATAAAACAAGATATAGACCCACTGATGTGAATAAAAAATGTTTTGTTACCAAGGTTAGTAGTATATTATGATTACTACTACCTTTAATTACTCCTTTGTCAGTCAGTAACCTAACTGAAAAAAACCTGTGTGCAGAGCTGGAGTATTTTTAGATTTCCTTTACTTTAGATTTGTTTAAGTGGAAGTCCAATCACACTACCACCACTACGGCCAGTATCCAATCACGCAACCACCACTATGCCCAGTGTCCAATCACACTATCCCCTGTGTCCAGTGTCCAATCATGCTACCACCGCTATGCCCAGTGTCCAATCACGCTACCACCACTATGCCCAGTGTCCAATCACGCTACCACCACTATTTTTCAGTGTCCAATCACACTACCACCACTATGTCCAGTGTCCAATCACACTATCACAACTATGCGCAGTGTCCAATCACACTAACACTACTATGTCCAGTGTCCCATCACACTAACACGCCTATGTCCAGTGTCCAATCACACTATCACCACTATGCCCAGTGTCCAATCACACTACCACCACTATGGCCCTAGACTGGAATGGAATGTGACCTATTATTATACTGGCGTTTAGTAACAATGGTAGGATCAGAGACATTTCCCAGCACAGTGTATTCATGGTGATTTGGGCATCCCTCTAGAGAGGGCTCTGGCAGAGCTCAATTACTTGGGAATCAGGTCACTTGTGTAACCCATCAATTAATAATGCTGCTTTCCCAGCAAGCACTTTAATGACAATCATGTAAAAGCAGATGACACAAATAAAGAACTATGGACAATAGTGGCCTCCAAGTGGCTAAAATAATGTATGATCATGAAATGTACATGCACTAACTACTAGATTGCCTTCTTTTTTGACCTGAAGTTACCCTGATGTAAAATGCATGTGAATTGCTGTGCTCTGCCCAATTGTCTTTTGTTTCTGCAGTGCATATTTACTAAATTATTTTTGTAATAAACAAATGCAAATAAGTGTTGTTTTAACCAATAACAAAATATGCAAATTACAGTGCTCATAGAATGGCACATTTCGCTGATGCAATTGCCTCAGAGTGTTCACCAAAGTGCAGTTTAAAATTAGCCGTTTGTTTGCAAATTACCTATCGCATATGTGCTGTAATGTAAATTCATTACTCAATGTCAACCCGAGTCCAGGTTATCTCTCATTATAAAGGAAGGAAACAAATGCCTACACAAAGGGAAGCTTTTTTTCAGTACGTCAGAGGGGGTTTTACAGTTTCTCCCTGTAAGCCACTAAAAGCCAAACTAGGAAGTGGACATTACAAAAACTGAGCTGTAAACAAATGTTTGAACTTGTTACCAAATGGATAGATGGCCAAGTTAATATCCGGGAGAAGTAGTGTATTATTATCATGTCAACAAAGGTCAACATAGGCAATATTTCGTTTCTTCCTAGTGGGAAAGCTATATACGTGTGCTATGAATGATAAAAACACAAAATTTGGCACAGATGAAAATGTAAAGTCAATGAAATTTAACAAAAAGTAAATCAAATTTAACAAAGCTAATGCAATAAATACACAACACCAAGAAGGCAGAGTATTGTTAAGAGAAGAGGTGATGCAACACCGTGGTAAACAAGCCCCCGCCCCAACTATTTAAAATGTGTTGCTGGCATCAAATTCATTCATGTTGGCATCAAATGCATGTATTTTTCTAAAATGAATAAAATGTCTAATTAACAACATTTGCTATGATGTCATGTTGAGACAGATGTCAAGTTGTGCAAGATGTCAAGTTGTGCCAGATGTCAAGTTGAGCCAGATGTCAAGTTGTGCCAGATGTCAAGTTGAGCCAGATGTCAAGTTGTGCCAGATGTCAAGTTGAGCCAGATGTCAAGTTGAGCCAGATGTCAAGTTGTGCCAGATGTCAAGTTGTGCCAGATGTCAAGTTGTGCCAGATGTCAAGTTGAGCCAGATGTCAAGTTGAGCCAGATGTCAAGTTGAGCCAGATGTCAAGTTGAGCCAGATGTCAAGTTGAGTCAGATGTCAAGTTGTGCCAGATGTCAAGTTGAGCCAGATGTCAAGTTGAGCCAGATGTCAAGTTGTGCCAGATGTCAAGTTGTGCCAGATGTCAAGTTGAGCCAGATGTCAAGTTGTGCCAGATGTCAAGTTGTGCCAGATGTCAATCACCTGAATGAAGTCCGTCCACAGCAGAGTGGAATCTGAAGGCTCACTAGGGGTTCCAGTAGCAGTTGCTAAAACCGACATGGCATATATTTTTCAACTTTTAAAAACGTTTAAAGTATAATTTCAGCACAGCTAGTTCTTAGCAAAAAAGTTGAAAGGAAAAAGTAACCTAACAAAACATTTTTTATTATGCAATAATTTTGGTTGAATGCAATTTTATGCAATCTCACCAGAGACAGTCTCGCCTCCAAGCGCTACCGACTACAAACCTGTAGCCAAACTAGATTGTGTGAGCAGGACATACGTTGTAACACACAGTAAATCACTTTTAAACAAATTACACATGTTCACTTTGCCATCCCTAATTATTACACAAATAGAAGATAACAACTAGCTTATTAGATTTCGTTTTGGGATCATAATAACACATCTTTCGCATTGTCCTTTTAATTCAGAGCATTACAGTTCATTTTCAAGTTTTCTTCATCTAGGAACACAATCAAACCGGGTGTGCATCATTTTGGCTTAACTTAGTGATTGCATGACGGAAGTGAGGGCTGTGGGAAGGACTTAGATACAACGTGTAACAGTGTGTATATGTAAGTGGCCTTGTCCAGAACATATGGAGCAGGGGCATATTTCTTGTTTCTGTAGCTAACAGCAGCTTGATATACACCCTGTAGACAAGACAGATACATATTTCAAGGCTTTTATAGGTATACCATAGTGTAGGTTCACAGAGCTACATCTGCTACTATTCTGTCTGCATTCTTCTTACCTGTTTAGGCGAGCTGTATTTATGTTTAACAAATCAAGAAACCCAACTGCCTGCTGGTAACGATCATGACGCTGACACACAACAGGGCAAGACAAAGTTGCACACTCCTTCCCCCTCAGGAAAAAAAGTGAAAATTATAGAACTAATTAATTTCAGAGTTCACCGTAACATTGTACCCTAGCGGTTGTGAATTGTCCGAGTTGATCATTAAATGATAACTACACTGGACAAAACATAAACCCTGTTTAAAAGAGCACAAAGTAACAACATGTGATGTTTTTTAGGGTAGAGGATTTGATCAAAGAGCGTATTGAAATGATGATGACTCATCCTTAATGCGAGGAAAAATATGTTATGCTAAGTTAGAAAATCACAAGTGCACTGGAGCTTAGTGCACGTGCCTAATGAGTCATAAAGTGCTACAGGAGAACACCAGACTCCATAGGATGTGCAGTGTGGATGGAATAAAACAAAAGAATGGGGCTGAATGGATTTCATTAATCCATTGCAAGGGGCGGGGCCAGGTAAACCACTTCCTGGGATGGGTGGGAACAGTCAAGGTGTGTGCAGAGACCTGGCACCCTATATGTGATGTGTGGGTGTGGCACCACACCAAGTTATGTGAATCATTAAGGTTTGGCAGAACAAGTAGCACACAACGGACCTGGCAGTAAATGGGATGATTACACAGAAATGTGGTTCAGTGAAATAATATCATGAAGACACCAACAATATGTCAAATGTAATATCAAATAACTGAATGGATGCAAATGTGTCATTTCCTATATTAATGTATGAGATGGATACATTAATATAATAATCTTCTGTCTTCTGCTGTTGTAAGTTACTGGAGGCCTTTCCAGTATGTGTTTGCATTCATGTGAGCAATGTCATTAATAAATGTCCCTGGAATTACAGAGCCCTGAAGGATTGTTTACTCTTGACGCAAATAATGTTCTTGCCCTTTAAAATTTCTGTCAGCTGGCTCACGCACAGCCTTTACACCCTTATCTCCCTTCCACCCAGTTCCACTGAACTCAGTCCCCCCCTCCCTCATAACAGCCGTGTGTGTGTGTGTGTGTGTGTGACTTGTATTTGAAAGGTGGTTAGGCTCATCAACTGGTGTTTCAGTGGAACACTTAATAATACATAGATAATACGTCTTCCACTAGAACACCAAAGACCTTTATGTACAGAAGGTTTTCCACTGGAACACCAAGTTGGTCAACCTAGTATTATGTGTTCTATGAAACAGTGTCAGGAAGACCTCAACAATATTTCCCTCAATAATGCTTGTTGTTTTACAACCCTGTGACTGAAACATGTAATAACGAATCACAGAGTGGATGCAAATGTGTCATTTCCTATATTAATGTATGAGATGGATACATTAATATAATAATCTTCTGTCTTCTGCTGTTGTAAGTTACTGGAGGCCTTTCCAGTATATGTTTGCATTCATGTGAGCAATGTCACTAATAAATGTCCCTGGAATTACAGAGCCCTGAAGGATTGTTTACTCTTGACGCAAATAATTTTCTTGCCCTTTCTAATTTCTGTCAGCTGGCTCACGCACAGCCTTTACACCCTTATCTCTTAGTTCCACTGAACTCACCCCCCCCTCCCCTCCCTCATAACAGCCTTGTGTGTGTGACTTGCATTTGAAAGGTGGTTGGGATCATCAACTGGTGTTTCAGTGGAGAGTTCATGTAGTACATTAATAATAATACTAAGGTCCTCCACTAGAACCCCAAAGACCTCTATCTACGTAGGCTTTTAACTGGAACACCAAAGTTGGTCAACCAAATTTTATGTGACCCTGTTTGTGGTTCCAATGAATTCTATTTTGTTTGCCCAGTTTCTGGTTAAACAGCTTCAAGGGTGAACCCAATTTAAAATTCAAGACTGACCATTTACAATGAAATACATTTTTTTCACAGTTTAGTTTTTAAGAGAAACAATACTCAATTCAAGATCTGAATGTGGCTGATTCCAAACATACAGTGTACATATACAACTTTCCTATGCACACTATTCCTACTCATTGTCACGGTACCGTCGCAGGACGGGACCTCCCCTGTTCGCGTAGCCTTCCGGCGTTCGACGTCGCCGGCCTTTTAGTCCCCATCGTGTGTGTTGTGTCCTGTTTTCCCCATGTCCTGTGAACGCATCCCTCCCTGATTCCTGACAGGTGCTGCTTGTTGCCACAGTACTTAAGCCCTTGTGTTTCTCGTCTCCGTGTCCGTGATTGTTTCCTGTGATCTGTGTGCAGCTACACGCTGTGTCTGATTGTACGTACCTAAGGTACGTTGGAATATATATTTGAAGCGTTATATACGCCAGTTGGTCAGTAGTGTACGGAATAAACCGACTACTTGAAACTACCTTCCTGCGCCTTGGTCTGCTTACTTCCACAACCATCACACTCATTAGTTGGTTTTCAGACGGGCCACAGTAGCTTACTTGATAACTGCAAAGCACCGGGGTGGTGGGTTTGATTCCCACAGGATTTGTTTTACCAAAATTAAAAAAGCAAATATCAAAAACGGTCTGTATTTAGTACCGTAAGTTGCTTTGGATATGAGGTAAATGTGAACATTTTCCAGGGCTGTAACAAGCCCTTAAAGACTTGAGTTTTTGAACGTCACAGTTCAATGATTGTAAAAGTTTAATCTAATAAAAGATATGTGCTTGTTTAACCCATATTGCTTTCTTTTGGTAATCAATTCCACCCTCCTGGTCCTGCACACGTTTGTAGTATTTCACCTTATCACTTGGTTAAAATTTAGAAAATCGTGGCGATATCATATTGTGTTTGCCTTGCATATGATGGCTATCAATTATGTTGACCATCTTTTCTCTTAGCAAATATTTTTAAACATAGTGTAATCAATGAATGTTGACGTGTGTTTTATTGAACATGAAGCAACAGAATAGATATATAATATAGTGTTAAAAAATATGGCTTCATTTTTTTATAAAATAATATTTGTAACAGACAGGTGTTGTGCCTGCGTCACAATAATGTACTCTTGCCGTGTGACAAGTTATTTCCGGAACTGTGTCATTTAGTACGAGATTGTGTAAGATTGGTAGGATTGATAAGATTGGTAAGATTGGTAAGATTGATAAGATTGGTAAGATTGGTAGGATTGATAAGATTGGTAAGATTGGTAAGATTGATAAGATTGGTAAGATTGATAAGATTGGTAAAATTGATAAGATTGGTAAGATTGATAAGATTGGTAAGATTGGTAAAATTGATAAGATTGGTAAGATTGGTAAGTGCCATTAAGGGGTAGGAAATCAACTTCTACAAAGGATCGTCTTTCTCACTCCCGGTAACTCACACCCAACATACACATACAGTGAGGCAAAAAAGTATTTAGTCAGCCACCAAATACCACCAGCCACCAAATACTTATGACTAAATACTTATTTTCCACCATAATTTCCAAATAAATTCATTAAATATCCTACAGTGGTTTTCTGGATTTATTTTCTCATTTTGTCTGTCAGTTGAAGTGTACCTGTGATGAAAATTACAGGCCTCTCTCATCTTTTTTCAGTGGGAGAACTTGCACAATTGGTGGCCCGCTAAATACTTTTTTGTACAGTACATTATGACCACTGGCGGTGAAGATGAACGTTGGTCACTTTCCATTTTTATGGAATTCCTGTGACTTCATTATTGTATTTTGCAAGTGCTAATTAGACTGATGCTATTATCTGTGCACATACTCCCATTCTGGACTATCAATTAGCAGAGCTGTTTGTATGTAATTTGGACATTTGTGATTGTGTTGACCTCTCAACAAGACCCTTGTATTTTGTAATTATTCCACGAGACATTCATTGTTGAGCTAAAACCCAAACATATTAATACCATCTCAAGAAATTGTACAACACTGTATACACAACCCATACAGTAACAGCAACATCTGATTTTGTATTAAAGGTTCTGAGCAGGTAGTCTTAAATGCACTGATGTCATCACATTCCAATGTGACAGACATCCTTTGCGGCACAGTAAAGAAGTTCTCAGCAGTCTAAGTCAGTAGCTGTCTCTATGGACACAAACATGCTTCTACAGGCTGCATTCCTGCATTCTTCCTTGAACCAAGTATCTCTCCCTGGCAGTTTCATGTCTGCTTTTGCTCTGCTGCACTCCTTTCCAACATGCCCCCCCCCCCTTTAACAGCTGGTTTCACACACAGCTTCTTACAAGTTGTATCTAAACCTAAACTTTCCACCACACTCTGACCCGCCCAAAACCAGGACCACATCCATTAAACACGTTATTTAGATCAACACGGGGTACTACAGAAGATTCAACAACGAAAATCAAAAGGTTTCCTTACACTCAACAACTAATGTGTTCCTGTATCAATGCTACTTAGCATTGCACACCTCTAAAATTATACGACATGCAGATCATTTTCACATGCAGATTACATACAGAAATACCTCTTAGAGGCGACATAAACGCCACTAAAGTTTTGTGCAATTTTGCAATAAAAAACACCGCACTCCGAAAGCAATGAATAGATTTGGATGACAATTGGTGTAAAGGCCCTAAGGGGCCTCCACAAGATATTTAACCACATGCTCCCCCACACACACTTTCCACACGCCCCCACACACACTCTCCATCCGATCCCCCACACACACTTTCCACATGCTCCCCCACACACACTCTCCACACACTCTCCCGCACACCCTCTTCACACGTTCCCCCACACACACTTTCCACATGCTCCCCCACACACACTCTCCACACGCTCCCCCACACACCCTCTTCACGCACTCTCCTACACATACTTTCCACCTGCTCCCCACACACACTATCTACACGCTCCCCCCACACAACCTCCTTACATGCTCCCCCTCACACACCCTCCTCACATGCTCCCCCGCACACACTCTCCACCTGTCCCTCACACTCTCCACACGCTCCCCCACACACCCTCTTCACACGCTCCCCCACACACCC
>JACXGK010006009.1:0-17270 GCA_016801125.1 Novumbra hubbsi
AGAACCACTCCTCAACATACATCCTCTCCTAAAGAACCACTCCTCAACATACATCCTCTCCTAAAGAACCACTCCTCAACATACATCCTCTCCTAAAGAACCACTCCTCAACATACATCCTCTCCTAAAGAACCACTCCTCAACATACATCCTCTCCTAAAGAACCACTCCTCAACATACATCCTCTCCTAAAGAACCAAGCACTTTGCTGGTTATAACTTCCATTGATACACTTGATAATAGGCTTGGAAAAGAGCTCTTCTTGTCAATATGGTCCCCATTGAAGGAGGAGGTATCTACTGATACTTTCCGGTTGTTGGCTACATGTCCTGTGTTTTCCATAGTAGAAAAGATTTCCATATCAAAGCAATGTACTTTCCCAGAAGGATAATAGATTAAATGTATTGATTCGGCCATAGATTTGTTTCTCCCTTCAAAGCCTGCTAATTAGTCTGTTTGTGTGCATGTCGTCTGGTTGGGCTTTAGTGAGAGCGAGGGAGTATGACTGAGGATGCCTGGGACCACGTCACTCTGCCGTCGTCAGGGAGATGTCAGGCCGTCTCCCTGCTTCAATGTGACACCGTATTGCGTGAAACTCACTGTTTATACAGTCAGTCCAAATCCGATATTATTGGCAAAAGATCAAATCTAATTGGTCCCAAAAACTTTTTTTTGAATCAGCCTTCCTCTGTACACAGCTTAATTGGACCGACTGTGTGTATTTGAGTTTGTGTGTATCTGTTTATGCATGTGTGTTGTTTTTGTACTCTATTTGGGAGTACCTCAAACATTCTGAACCATGGGATATGTTGCGTAGTATAATAAATGCACACAAAGTAGGATGTCTGGATCCAAGCACAGAGCGCAGGAGGTATATTTGGAAGGTACAATGTTATATCAAGGGACAGGCAGGCACAAAGTCAAAGGGCAGGCAGAAGATCGGTGACTGGGTATAAGGCAGACAAGGGGCCAAAGAACAGAAAAGGATCATCCAGAGAAGTGGTCAGGCAGGCAGGTGTCAGGATACCAAGAGAGAATTTCACACTTATCTAAGATTACAGGACCAACAGGCTTAGTTGCAAATCACACAAACAATACCTTGCTAGGAAAGGTTGTGAATGACCAGGCTTAAATAGAGTCTGTCAGGAGAAGAGGGAGAGCACAGGTGAGTGACATTAGCTGATTAGTGATTTGGATCTGCTGTGAGGGGGGCGTTCAAGAGATTTGGTGAATGGGGTGCGTTTCCCAGCCTGGTGGATTGGTCAAGGATGGGGGGTGGAGGCAGACCTTACACAAAGTAAGGAATTTTGACCAGCCCTGTCAAACCGAAACGAGTAAAGGTTGGGGTTGTTATAATTGTTAGGGGTTGAGGTTGGGGGCTAATAAGTTATATTTAGGTTTAGTGGTTTTGGGGTAAAGGGGTCTTTATTTTTACACAAATACGTTTTTGTTTCTCACAAATATTCTAATACCAATGTGTGGGTCTGTTATGGTTGTGTGTGGGTGTATCATACTGATGATAGAAATCATCAGGAATAAAAAATTGTGTAGAATGTAAAGAAAACTGAATGCAATGAATGGCAAATCTTTGAAACACTATATTCCATAGAAAATAGTACAAAGAAACTATATACAATGACTGTTAAATGTTATTTTTTCTTGAAAAAGATATTCCTACTTATAATCTGCTTTCCGCAACACGTTTCAACAAAGCTGGGACAGGGGAACAAACGACTGGAAAAGTTGTTTAATGCAAAAAGAAAATAACCTGGTGGAACATATAATTAGGTTAATGGAGACAGTTCAATAACATGACTGGGTATAAGAAGATCATCCCAGAGAGGATGAGTCTTTCAGATGTAAAGACAGGGAAGAGTTTATCGGGCTGTGAAAGACGTAACCATTTAAAAACAATGCTCCTCATGCTCCTCAAAGTGTTTGGGGATGTCATCACCTACTCTACATAATCTCATTAAAAGATTCAGAGAATCCCAAGAAATCTCTGCATGCAAGGGACTAGGCCGAATACCAATATTGGATAGCCCTCAGGTGGCACTTCATTAAAAACAGACCCAATTCTGTAGTGGACATCACTGCATGGGCTCAGGAACACTTACGAACACCACTGTCGGTATACACAGCAAACATCAGGCCCTCAGACGGCACTTCATTAAAAACAGACCCAATCCTGTAGTGGACATCACTGCATAGGCTCAGGAACACTTACGAACACCACTGTCTGTAAACACAGTACGTTGCTGCATCCACAAATGCACCTTAAAACTCTACCATGCAAAGAAGAAACCCCTTATAAACAACATTAAAAAATGCTACACAAAATGCCTTCTCTGGGCCCAAGCCCTTTTAGGATGGACTGATGTCGAAGTCTTTTTACTGTCAAATGCACATAATAACACTGTCGTTCTGAGCAGTGCAATGTTTGTGACATGGCAAGAGACATCTACGCAGTAGCATTAAGTAAAATATGAAGCAAAACATAGAAATACAATATTTATACATATCAACAAAAACTAGCAGCAATTGCAGAGTGTAGAATAGAGATGTCTTTTAGGATCTTCCGTGCTTTCCTAAGGCATCAGGATGCTTTGCACAGAGGAGAGATGGTAACTGATGATGCGCTTTGCTGACTTCACCACCCTCTGGACAGCTTCGCGGTCAGAGCAGGTCTCTTTGGTGCACCTGTAGAAGTTGGTGAGAGTTTTTGCATACAGCAGTGGCCAAACATTTTGAGAATGACACAGAAGTAATGGTTTACACAAGGTTTGCTGCTGCACTGTTTTTAGATCTTTGTATCAGCTGTTATAAAGCAAAAATACTATGGTATACCAAAATATAATTACAAGCATTTCATCATTGTTTGCACATGCAAAGAGTCAATATTTGCAGTGTTGACCCTTGTTTTTCAAGACCTCTGCAATTTGCCGTGGCATGATGTCAATGAACTTTTGGGTTCTGAGTTTGTCAGAATTTGGGTTTTTTTGTTTGTCCATCTGCCTCTTGAGGATTTGACCTCAATGGGATTGAGGTCTGTGGAGGTTCTAGGCCAACATTTTTGTTCCTCGCCTTATGGGAAGGTGCTTCATCATGCTGGAAAAGGCATTGTTCATCTTAAAACTGTTATTGGATGGTTGGGAGGGTGTTTTGGTACCATTCTTTTTTCATAGCTGTGTTCTTAGGCAAAATTGTGAGTGAGCCTACTTTCTTGGGTGAGAAGCAACCCCACACAAGAATGGTCTCAGGATGCTTTACTGTTGTCATGACACAGGACTGATGGTAGCGCTCATCTTTTCTTCTCCGGAAAAGCATTTTTTCTGCCCTTCTTGACACCAGGCCATCCTCCAAATGTCTTTACCTCACTGTGTGTGCAGATGTACTCACACCTGCCTGCTGCAATTCCCGAGCAAGCTCTGCACTCGTGGTGCCTCGATCCTGCAGCTTTATCCACGTTAGGAGCCTTCTTTACAACAATTGAACCTTTCTCCTTGAAGTTCTTGATGATAGGATAAATGGTAGATTCAGGTGCAATCTTACTAGCAGCAATATCCTTGCCTGTGAATCCCTTTTACTGCAAAGCAATGATGACTGCATGTGTTTCCTTTCAGGTAACCATGATTAACAGAGGAAGAACAATGATTTTAAGCCACACCCTCCTTTCAAAGATTCCAGTCTGTTGTTCTAACTCAATCAGCATGACAGAGTGATTTCCAGCCTTGTCCTCGTCAACACTCTCACTTGTGCTAATGAGAGGATCACTGACATGATGTCGATGGTCTTTTTGTGGCCGGGCTGAAATGCAGTGAATATGTTTTTTTCAATTAATTTCAATTCATCTGATTACTCTTAATACTATAATTCCAGCTCTGATGCAGGACAAGCTCTCCTAGCTGCACATGCCTGAATCCAGCACAGACTTCCTGTCTGACAGAAAGCAGCGTGTGAAGTCTCTGATTCCTGTTCCATTACCACTGGATCCCCTCAAGGCTGCATCCTTTCTCCTCTGCTCTTCTTCCTGAACAGTAATAGCTCCAGTCATCAATCCGTCAAGCTCCAGATTGCGGATGACACCACCCTCATTGGTCTCATCTCTGGTGCGGATGAGACCGCATACAGGTGGGAGATTGACCACCTGGTGAACTGGTGCAGACAGAACAATTTGGAGCTCAACGCTCTGAAGAGAGTGGAGATGGTGGATTTTAGGAAGATCCCAGCCCCACTCGCCCCTATCACCCTGTGTGACTTTTCAGTCATCATTGCAGAGTTCTTTCGCTTCCTGGGCATCATCATCACCCAGGACCTCAAGCAGGAGAAAAACACCAGCTCCATCACCAACAATGCACAGCACATGTACTTCCTGCGATCAGCTGAAGAAGTTCAACCTGCCAAAGACAATGATGGTGCACTTCTCCACAGCCATCATTGAGTCCATCCTCACCTCCTCCATCACCATCTGGTATGCTGCTGCCACTGCCAAGGACAAGAGCAGACTGCAGCCTATCATTCGGTCTGCTAAGAAGGTGATTGGCTGCAATCTGCCATCCCTTGGGGACCTGGACACCACCAGGACCCTGAGGCGTGCAGGAAAGATTGTGGCTGATCCCTCCCACCCTGGACACAAACAGAACAAATAGTAATTACAAAGCCATTGTCTGTACAACCTTCCTCTACAGTGCACATTACTACTACATCTGCATTCCAGATGTTTTCAGCAAGACAATGCCAAACCACATTTTGCAGCTATTACAACAGAATGGCTTCTTAGTAAAAAAGTCCAGATGCAGTCCATTCCTGTCACCCAATGAAAACATTTGGCGCATTATGTAATGAAAAACACTGCAAAGGAGACCTTGAACTGTTGAGCATCTGAAATCCTGTATCAAGAGAGAGTGGGAAAACCAATCACTTTCAAAACTACAGAAATGTGTCTCCTCAGTTCCCAAACGCTTGCGGAGTATTGTTAAAAGACGATTTGATGCAACACAGTGGTAAACATGCCCCTGTCACAACTTTTTTTTAACATGAACAGTTTAATTATTTGATACATTGTCTTTGTTCAATTTCCAATGAAATAAGGATCAATAAATTGCGCATTGTTACATTCTCTTAATATTTGCATTTAATGCAGCGTCCCAGGTTTTTGGGAAGCGGGATTGTAGTGTATTTGTCTTTGTTTCATACGATGACTGCCATGTGTTTCCGTTACCTGCATACTGCCTAATGAACAACAGCGTATGGTTTTCTTGGGAACTGTCAAGCTGAGAAATGCAATGATATATTTCCACAGCCTGTTTGTGGTGTGTAACTGTGTGTGTTTTCGGCAGAGGGTTTTTTGTTGTGGGTTTTCTGTGGCTCTGCCTGTATTTTTGTTTACACTGGTTTTAATTGAGCAATGAAAATGCAGTGAGCCAGTCTGGCCTTTCTGCAATGGTTTAATAATGATGTAGCAGCCATTTCATTGATTTGTTGTCGGACACTAAATCACTTCTTGACTTCCAAAAATAGAAACAAATTGCTTGGATTATGCAAAGCAGAGATAGCGCTCTTAATTACATAATAATGAGACTGCAGTTGTAACTCACTATTAAAATTTGACTCCACCACCATCTACCTTAGTTGCAGTTATCTCTGTAGGAAACTCTTGTCTCTATCTCTATCTCTTTCCTTTTCTTCTGTCTCTCATTCAGTTTAATTCAAAAGGGCTTTATTTGCATAAGAAACGTTGTTTACTAACTTAATTAACACTAACTTATCTAACTAACTAATATGCATCATGCACAGAAACATTTGAGAAGTACTGAAATCTAGAAGTATTTGCTATGTACAGTATTTGTTATGTACACACTCCTAGCATTTTTCTCAACCAGCTTAATGGCTAGTCACCTGGAATGCATTTCAATTAACAGGTGTACATTGTTAAAGTTAATTTGTGAAATTTCTGACCTTAATGCGTTTGAGACAATCAGTTGTGTTGTGACAAGCTGGGGTTAGTATAAGGGAGACTTATATGCAGGGACGTGCACAGGAATTGTGAAAGGCCATTGCTCTGACGTGAAAAAAATGGCAAACCACCGGACTTTTCACCCCCGGAGGGGCAACTTGGGTCAAGGAGGGCATACGGGCAGTTTCCTGTGCAACCTTAGCCCCCCCTGTGCACGTCCCTGCTTATACGTCTGTACTTTAATATTATGGCATGAACAGCTATCATAAGCAAAGACAAATGACAATCCATCATTACTTCCAGACATGAATGTGAGTCAGTCCGGGAAATTTCAAGAACGCTTCTTCAAGTGCAGTCGCAAAAAACGTGCAGTGCCATGATGAAACAGGCTCTGATTAGGACAGCCACAGGAAAGATAGACCCAGCTACCTGCATCTCAGATTGAAACATCAACTGTTACTTCATGAATCAGGCCATTGAATTGCTACAAAGAGACCTGTACTGAAGGACACCAATAGGTAGTTGAGACTGGGTTCCAACCGTCATGTTTTTGTGGGATGCAGACTGGGTGACATACAGTCATGACCAAAAATATAAGCACCCCTGCATATCTGTCATGTAATGCACTACTTCTCTCAGAGAAACTGTGCAATTACAAATGCTTTGGTATTCTCATGTTTGTGTATATTGTTTGCATTGTAACAACACAAATAAGGCTGAGAAAAAAAGATAAAAATATTTGGTAGTCTCAGCAAAGACTACAAAATAATTCTGGGGCGCAATGTATGGTTCAGTATCAAAAAGCTTGGACTCCGTCAGAGGTTATGGGTCTTACAGCAGGATAATGACCCAAGCATACTTCAAAAAGCATACAAAAATGCTAAATATACAAATATATTTTAGACAATTGGGTGCTTCCAACTTTGTGGCAACAGTTGTAGCATGACTTTGCGTCTGGGCACAATGTGGGTCCATAAAGACCTGCTTGAATGTGGAGATTGGTGTGGAGGAACTTGAGCGACCTGCACAGAGCCCTGACCTCATCCTCAATGAACACCTTTGGGATGGATTGGATTGGCGATTGTGAGCCAGGCCTTTACATCCAACTTCAGGGCCTTACATTACAAATGTTCTTTTCACTGAATGGGCACACATTCCCACAGAGACACTTCACAGTCGTGGAAAGCTTTCCTAGAAGTGTACATAACTGCAAATGGGGAAGGGGGATCTCAATGCCCGTGGTTTTGGAATTGGATGTCCTACAAGCTCATGTAGGTGTCGGATGTCACCATACCGTCGGTCTATAAGGGCTTGTTTCACAGACACCGCTCAATGGAGTTGTCTATTGGACTCTTTTTTTTGTCCTCAACTAGGCCTATTCCGTGTCTGAGAAACCGAAGTTTATATACATTGATGAGCAGAAACATTTTGACCCCTCACCAGTGAAGCGGATAATGTTGATCATCCCCTAACAAGGGCACGTCAAGGTCTGGGTAGATTAGATGGTGAGTGAACAATCAAGTTCTCGTTGTCGATGCAGGAGAAATGGGCAGGAGTAAAGTGATTAAGAGAGTATACGTGCCTTCAAAAGCATTAGAATAAGAACAACTTCACCACCTAGTGTCGAATGATGGCATTGGATGTTATATCACTCCAGTTTGCAAAACTCTTATAAGTGGCAGCCAGCTGGATAATTCCATTGACCTCTGCAGCTTAGGAGCACATTTTAGACAAATCTTCTCACATCACTGCTGCCGTGGTTGAGAGGTTAGGTTTTATCCATCGAAATCGAACCCACAACCCTGATGTTGTACGTACCAGCCTGAAGGCTTGATGCCTGGAATGTGTCTACGCTTAGAAGGCACAGGGCTCTTTGCGGAGTAGTCTTGTAACACCTTACAATTGACATGTTTCAATTACATTGGTTGTCCATTGTCTAGTTTAGCTCACCTAGGTCACAGGGAAGTGAAATGGGCTTTTGACCATCCAAACCCGCAGCATGTTCAGTTCATCAGCAAACGAACCCCTTTTCACTTTGACTGTCAAGCAAAAGAATAGGAACATTTGTCGTCTTGTGTGCCAGGCCAAAAGACAAAGCCTACCTCTCTGAAGAAGAGTCGATGGAAACCTTACACGGAAGGTCCTGGAAGCAACATACCCAGGGTAGTAGCGGGGGCAATCTCCCTATCTCTAACCAGTCAGACACTACAGCCCTGCGGACAACAGGACCGGCCGCTGATGCCTGCAAGATCGGTCACCTCACACTCTCTGATAGATATTAATGAGGCAATACATTGTAGGCCGACCTTCCTAACACATTGCTGTATGTTCATATGTCTGCATCTAGTGTGCTCAGTAGCTTATAGAACAATCGATAATTCTCCTGCGGATATTGTCAGCTACCACGGTACCAGGCTCAGAAGACTCATAGCTGTCCCTGTCCAAAGGCCTCCAGGTTGTTTTGCAGATGAATACGATACTTGACGTTTCCAGCTGCCACTGCTGAACAGGGACAAACCCCCCCCCCGGATTGTCCCTGTCCTGTCCATCTGGTCATGCTTCTGACCTTGATTAGGTTTTATAGACGCTGGACGCAGCCCACATGCATTTATCAATTATTACAACTTGTACTCTTAAAATATTCACTCTGCACAGCTAGAAGGAGACTGGTTACCCCTCCGAGCCTGGTTCCCCTAGGTTTCTTCCTACATTTCTCCCCCTTTTAGGGAGTTTTTCCTAGCCACTGTGCTTACAACTGGTGATGTAAAAAGGGCTTTATAAATACATTTGCTAGACTTGTGGTAGAAAGTTAATTGACTCAGATTGTTGTCATTTAGCTAGAATAAATGCACCCTGCAAAACTCTGTGCCTTGCAGCCTATCCTGTTATTCAGCAAGAGCCATCTGCCAAGTACTGAGATGGGAAGGAGCGGTAACTCCATGTGAATTCACTGTATGCCCATAGGTGTGACCCTAAACATGCTCGACGTGAGAGGTACTGCAACAGTGGCCCTAACCGATTAAGCGTACCTCTGCTTCCTGTTATTCACTTCCTGCTTCCTGTGATATCCTAGGCCATCCACTCAGTTGCGTGGCACCACGAAGGCAAGCAATTCATCTGTAGTCACTCGGACGGAACGCTGACCATATGGAACATCAAGGGCCAGGGCAAGCCATTTCAGACCGTCACCCCACATGGTAAGACTGAATGCATGTTCATCATTATGGCGCTGTTCACACACTTTTCCCTTTTGTCTATTAGCATTTCAGACTTTTTACTAGTTTGTTGCTTTTCTTTCAAACCTTTTTTTCTGTATTTTTCAGGGATCAAGCGTTTAATTTACTCCCCGCTTAAACTTTTTCTTTCCCAAGTCTGTCCCAAGGCACAAACACTCATGGTCACACTGTTTTCACCAAGTCTGCTCTATGAGAGATATACCTTCAGTCTTAATCCTTCGCTCTTTTCCTCTCACTTCTTTCAGCTTTTTACTTTTTCTCAATCCTCAAAGAATTGTCACAACAGAACAAAATAAAGCTGTCAATGGAAAGAAAGCAAGAGAGGTATAGCAGAGAGAAAATCCAAGAGAAAGGAGCAATAGAAAGCCCTTTGAAACCTTTTTTAAACATGCCGTCCAACTGTTGTTGGGGACGATGTAAAGCAAATGGGATTCCGTTGGAGCTTGTTTCTCCTCATGCTACATTCATAATTACTGTAGCTATTAGTGAACAATTATTAAAAAGTATGACAGGTTTATGTAAACTGTCAATTATAGAAATTATGCTTTGATTATTTCTTGTGTAGTGCATTCCTGTTTGACTAATCCTTTTACTTCAGTTGGTATTCATGCTTTTAGCCTTTTTTATTCATGTTTCTTAAGGATTCTGAAGAAAAGATGTGAGTCAGTGTTGACACACACATAACATTCTATTTAACATTTTCCATAACCCTTAAAACTACTCTCCTCAAACAAATGAAGGTAACACCTAATCATCACAGGGCTAAGTCAGTTGAACCTCAGGGATATCATTCTGTGCAGTTAGGAAGCATAAGTTATTGTGGATCAATGTCACCTGTTTTGGTGAAAATGAAAGTGAGAACACATATAGTGGAGGGGCACAGCAAGACCACCCCCCAAAACAAAATGGTTTTACAGGTGGTGGCCACAGACAAATGCTCTCTCCTTATCCTCCCTGACTGAATCTCCTCTGGTGTCCTCTTCTTTCGTTTTGAGTTTTGCTAGTGTCACTACTAGTAGCATCAGTACCTGCAGAGTACCTGCAGCACATTCAGGTTGCATGGGTAATCCAGCTCCTCCAAAAAAAGCATATCCAAAGATGTTGTTGCAAGAAGGTTTGCTGTGTCTCCCAGTACAAGAGCATAGAGGAGATACCAGGAGACAATACATTAGACCGGGCCGTTAAGGGCATCAACCCAGCACTAGGATCGTTATCTGCTCCTTTGTGCGAGGATCACTGCCAGAGCCCTACAACATGACCTCCATTGGGCTACTGGTGTGCATGTTTCTGTCCAAACTGTCAGGATGGGATGTGGGCCCGTTGTTCTCTAGTGGAACCTGTGATCACAACCGAGCACCGTGGATCACAACCGAGCAAAGTGCATCATTACCGAGCACCGTGCATCAAATCCGAGTGCCGTGCATCCCAACCGAGCACCGTGCATCACAACCGAGCACCGTGGATCACAACCGAGCAACGTGCATCATTACCGAGCACCGTGCATCAAATCCGAGTGCCGTGCATCCCAACCGAGCACCGTGCATCACAACCGAGCACCGTGCATCACAACCGAGCCCCGTGCATCACAACCGAGCAACGTGCATCACAACCGAGCACCGTGCATCACAACCGAGCCCCGTGCATCACAACCGAGCACCGTGCATCACAACCGAGCACCGTGCATCACAACCGAGCACCGTGCATCACAACCGAGCACCGTGCAACTTGGCACCCAGTCATTGGCCGTCCGTTGTCTTCACAGATGAGAGCTGGTTCACACTGAGCACACGTGACAGACGTGAACAAGTCTGGAGACACCGTGCAATACAGACAATGTGTTCATTGAGACCAAATTTACGTGTTCCCTTACATTTTTGGAGCAGTGTAGAAACTAACCATAAACTTAAACCTCAGCCTAAACCCTAATCCTAAATTATAAACTATCCACAAGCCTAAAACTAAATTTGAAGTACTGGAATTCCAGTTGAATAAATCGAAATGTACATCTTTTTTTTTATGCATTTATTTCAAGAAAGCTAATACAATTTGCATTATTAATTAACCCCTGTAGTATCAGGAGAGAAGGTTGATAATCTGGGAAAGTGGAAACTAAAGAAACAAGGGGGATTTGGGAGAACAGGAGAGGCTTGACAGAACAGCAAGACGGAACTGGTGAAGGAAACCGCAATGCTAAAGTGGGCGCTCTCTTTCTCTGTGTTCTATCCCAGGAAAACAGCCCAAGGACGGAAAGAAGCCAGAACCCTGCAAACCCATTCTCAAAGTGGAATACAAGACCACCAGACTCGGGTAAGAACACAGACAGAATTACCATCACATCTCCAGAACCCTCCACACCCTCCGTGTGTTCAAACGGCTGTTCATGTATGTTTGTCTGTGCGCTCGCGCGTGTAAATAGCGACCCCTTCATGATCCTGTCTGGCGGCCTGTCGTATGACACCGTTGGGCGGCGGCCATGTTTGACAGTGATGCACGGCAAGAGTACCGCTGTCCTGGAGATGGACTACCCCATCGTGGACTTCCTCACGCTCTGTGAGACGCCATATCCTAACGGTACGTTGCGCACAGATGTGTGTGTGTATGTGTATGTGTGCACTACAGTATATCTATATAAAATGATCCCAACAGGCCCCAACTGGATTATGGGTGGAATCTGTTTAATTAGCAACCTCAGTGACAACTTGTTGTTCTGGTCTCAGTGGGTCGAATAATAGAACTATTCTAGGTCTTGAGCAACGTTGACTTTTGACCTGCCTGTTTCATTTTCGAATTAGGCACGTGTGTATATTTTTATGCTTTCTATATCTTTATTTATCTACACAAATCCATATACACCGGTGAGTGTTTGCGTGGAAGCGTTTTTCTACACAAATCCATATACACCGGTGAGTGTTTGCGTGGAAGCGTTTATCTACACAAATCCATATACACCATATATGAGTGTTTGCGTGGAAGCGTTTATCTACACAAATCCATATACACCGGTGAGTGTTTGCGTGGAAGCGTTTATCTACACAAATCCATATACACCGGTGAGTGTTTGCGTGGAAGCGTTTTTCTACACAAATCCATATACACCGGTGAGTGTTTGCGTGGAAGCGTTTTTCTACACAAATCCATATACACCGGTGAGTGTTTGCGTGGAAGCGTTTTTCTACACAAATCCATATACACCGGTGAGTGTTTGCGTGGAAGCGTTTTTCTACACAAATCCATATACACCGGTGAGTGTTTGCGTGGAAGCGTTTTAATTAGCAACTACATTGACAGCTTTGCTGTTGGGTTCTTAATCGGACTAATAATATTCCATTGTTTCATAGCCTGTTTTAACATAAACATTTGACCTTTCTGTTTCATTTCTGTTCTTGCTCTAAACACAGTGTTTGTATTTGAGCGAGTCAGAGTGTGTTTTGTTCATGTGTTGAATATGAAACACCCCAAGGGCGGGTTATGCTCAGGATTCATTAGACAGTCAAATGACTGTTTCTACAAGGTTGTCAGATGTGTTCGCATTATAACAATCATTACCTAACCTTTGTGATATGACATCCCTTGGCAGAGGGCTATCATTGATCATGATGATGGTGACATCAGTAATTAGTTTTATGTTCTGGTCTCAATGCGATTATGTATTAACAGGTGTTGAGTTTGTTTCGAGTTTCTTTGGGTTTTGGTGGCCAAATGTGTGGGTTTCCGTAGAACTCCACTGAGGTGAGAATAGACTTGATTGGACTTTTGGAGTTTTTAGGTTGCCAGTCATTTTGGAGTTTTTAGGTTGCCAGTCATTTGTTGGTTCGAGTGGCACAATATTGGCTGTTTTGGCGTTTTTAGGTTGACAATTGTTTGATGGTTTGAGCAGTACAGTATTGGTTGTTTCAGGGTTGTTACGTTGTTGCTTGATCAAAGACAGTGGAACACCTTTCCTGTTTGATGATGGATCATGAAAACGGTGTCCGTTCTGTTAAAAGCATAAAAGAATGAATTAACCCTTGGATTAAATCACGCAGTCTGAAACCCTTTACATAATGATGAAATCTCAGTCCTAACGTAATTCAACGTGCTCCTCAAAAAATATATATATATTATTTCACAGTGTTGCCATGAGCATGTTCTGTAGATGTCGTGGAGATCGTACATCTCAATCGCAGCAAATGACACGCTAAAGTGATGTGGAAGTGAAAAGTGTGTGTGCAGCCTGGAGTGTGTGTCTTCTTTGATGTTGGCGTGGGGGGGCTTGAGGAAACAGATTAGCAGACGATCTGACGATGGTTACATAATGGTGTCCATAGCGACCGACCTGATGTTGGGAAGCTTTGATACTATCTCGTTAAGGCCTACGAGACCCTGAATTACGCAACAAACGGCCTGATTCTACAAGCACTGGCTCTGTCTTCCGTGTTTCTGTGAGACGGTGAAAGAGAGGGTCTAAGTTACTGAACATGATCATTTTAAATGTTTTGTGTTACGAAAAGAGCCAGACTTGTTGGTTGTTTTACGTTGAGTTCAAGCTGTACTCGCTCTCCGTAAGAACCAAAAAAGAGAACAAAAAGCATTCCTCAACAATAAGTATCAATTAAAAGAACATTCAATTAAAAGTATTGAGAGAAAACCT
The DNA here is from genome assembly GCA_016801125.1 of Novumbra hubbsi. Taxonomy (NCBI): domain Eukaryota; kingdom Metazoa; phylum Chordata; class Actinopteri; order Esociformes; family Umbridae; genus Novumbra; species Novumbra hubbsi. The sequence continues at coordinate 13,823 of JACXGK010006009.1, forward strand.
CTGCCAATGGCCTGAGAAAAATGTTCGGTCACAAAGTTTACTTACTTGATAAGTAAATATACAAAATGATTTTAAATTAGAAAAACACGACTATCATAGACAAACAACTCCAACCCGGGCCTAATGAATCTCTTTGGGGAGCATGAAATGATCTGACAGAGAGCAAAGGCAGCAGACCACGTAAGGAAGACAGGCGGAAAGTGAGACAGGCAGCGAGGGGAGCCAGGCACCCCTTCAGGCGGCACAGACGGCCGGAACACAGACAGGCCTCTAGACATATCGACAGACACTTGGAATCGGATCACTTAGTGTCCGGAACATTCCGTCAGGGAGAAGAGGGGGCAGTTGGAGGTAGAAGGAACGTGGGGGGGCTGTTGACCGTGAAGGTCGTGGCTGCCCATGGGTTTCAATGGGGATGTACAGCCTGTGGCTGCACTGACTCACGAGAGAAGACACTAAATGCGTGTTATGTGCCTCCAGCTCAGACAATGTTCTCTCTAGTCACCCACACAGTGTCGTCATCTCTCTACCTCAGACCAAAATGCCTGTACGCTGAATGCGTCTCAGCTAGACAGTAATGAAAGATGGTGTGTCTTTCTACCGCCTCCAAACTGCTGTTGCTTTTCTCTGTAGCCGTACGGGTTTGCATTTCCAACCTGCTGTATTTTCTCCCCATGCCTCGCTTCTGGTTCATCCGAAGCTCTTAACGATTCTGTAATCAAACATTAAATCACCTTATCTTTAAATATGTTACTACTGCTTATAAATCCCACAAGCTCATTTGTATCGACTTCCTAAACACACTTGTGCCAGTAAGCAGATATTTATTTTCCAAATCAACTCACATGAGTGCCTCAGGTTTTATTGTGATTCATTTTTATCTACAGGATGGTTCAAGGAATCACTGTCACTGTCCTATCTTTGCAAATTCCAGGATTTTAGGATTTTTCTGCGAATATATCCTGCAAAGGATATTGATGAATAACCATTGTCCCTCTCTTGGTTGTATCTTTGGCACAGATTTTCAGGAACCTTATGCCGTGGTGGTCTTACTTGAAAAGGATTTAGTGGTGATCGACCTTGCACAAAATGGGTACGTATGAACAGAGTGGAACACACTAATTACGTTGTATTCTAATAAAAGGTTTGTGGCCAAATTTATTCAGTCATCCTGGATTCTCTTATTCATTGAAAAGACTCAACTAGCTATGCTGCATGACTGGTAGTTAACTTGTCGTTGAGGTAGATTTGCACGGCACGGATTCAGTACTTACATGCATTAGCATTTGTTGTATGGATCTTGTCTCATGCATGGCCCGGATTTAAAAAGACTAGAAACCGGGAGCTAAAATGGCACTAAACCAAAGTCTTGCATCAACTCTTTCCCCTCTCAGTTACCCCATTTTCGAGAACCCCTATCCGTTGACGATCCATGAGTCTCCGGTGACCTGCTGCGAGTACATCGCCGACTGTCCTGTGGACCTCATACCCGCACTTTACTCTGTCGGCTCCAGACAGAAGCGACAAGGATACAGTAAAAGGGTATGGATCACATTTCCACCTTTTAGCTACCGGTCCTTTGTCATGATGTTATTATCGCTGTACTGCGCCCAGAACTCTCCTTGTTTAAATAGATGCATGTTCGGGAATCTAAAGTCAAGTATATTCCATGCTCACCTTTCCTTGCTTAATTCCAAACATGCTCACACCCTATTTTATGTAATTGAATGTCAACTTGTTGTCAATATGGTGCTCTTTTTTGGGGGATGTTTTCTACCAATATGCAATGAGGTATTTCACATGAATATTTGTTTAGAACAATTTGCATATACTAGTTGTTTGTGTTGATCAGTGGCAAAAGCCCTGATTAAATTTGTTTATGTTTTCATTTCATGATGTGACAGAATAAAATGTGGAAAAGTCCAAGGGGGCTGAATACTTTTCAGACATATTACACAACAATCCTTATTATTTTATTAGACCCAATCTCCAGCCTCTTCAATCTTCTATATGCTATGTTTTAGTGTTAACCCAAAATGACTCATTGTTTCACCTCTGTCTTCTCTGTAATTACTTTTTTCTAGATTGTTCCTTCTACTTTGCGTCTCCTTTCTATCCCCACCCCCCCCCCCCCCCCCCCCCCCCCCCCCCCCCTAACTGTGTTCTGACCCGTGTCTTCTCCCTTGTCTCGTCCTGCTGTTTTTAAAGCAATGGGTAACGGGGAAAAGCGTTCTCACTAAAAGAGCTGCGTTGACTCACTCCGCTGACCTTTTCATTGGCTGTGGCATTTCAAGCGACCTAAAAAAGACAACAACATACACACTTGAGCCGTGCTCATACACACTTGCATGTACGCAGGCGACACGGACACAGACACAGACGTTGCTCATCCCTTCCCTCGGCCTCGTCCGTCGCCGGTGTGAAGGTTTCCTCTTTCTTTCAGACCAATAACACGGCGAGTCCACAAGCTGAGGCCCGTGCTCCCCCCCCCCCCCCTCCGCCGCCGCTGATTAATACGCTCTCATCCCATGTAACGCTATTTGGTGCAACATGTGAGATACTGTAGCCGGAGTCCATCTGTACACGATCTTATCACTGATTTCCGGGTGCATCAATCTCAGTGACGACCATATCTCGCTCTGTCTTGTCTGTGTATGTGTTGCTCAGGAGTGGCCTGTCAGTGGTGGTAACTGGGGCCTCGGCGCGCAGAGCTACCCTGAAATCATCATCACCGGGTGAGATACCTACTCCACTTTTAGAGATTGCTAGGGATCTTGACGATGAGGCCCTTTATCTACATCCCCAGATTGCAGATACCAATTTTGCTCATCTGGATGTAGTGTTAGATGGTGTTGCAAACCAGCAGGAAATAACGTCAGCGCAACGTTTCCAAAAATGTTATATTTCCTTTGTACATAGAGACACAGAAATGGTGTCCACAATTGTAGATATCCTGAATTATCCAAATGAAACAAATTGTCTTCCTCTACTCTTACTATCTGGCCTATTGAAGGAAAAACAACTTGTACATACAAATACTTGAAATACAAAATACAAATACTTGAATTTTTGCAAAGTGACATTAAAGCACAGACTTGGCAAGAGGGTCTCTTTGGAGTCACCTCCTAGACACAAGAAGGGTCTCCTTGGAGTCACCTCCTAGACACAAGAGGGGTCTCTTTGAAAGCACCTCCTAGACACAAGAAGGGTCTCCTTGGAGTCACCTCCTAGACACAAGAGGGGTCTCTTTGGTGTCACCTCCTAGACACAAGAAGGTTCTCTTTGGAGTCCCCTCCTAGACACAAGACGGGTCTCTTTGAAGTCACCTCCTAGACACAAGAGGGGTCTCCTTGGAGTCACCTCCGAGACACAAGAGGGGTCTTTTTTGAGTCCCCTCCTAGACACAAGACGGGTCTCTTTGAAGTCACCTCCTAGACACAAGAGGGGT
>JACXGK010006009.1:17370-30577 GCA_016801125.1 Novumbra hubbsi
TTGGAGTCACCTCCGAGACACAAGAGGGGTCTTTTTTGAGTCCCCTCCTAGACACAAGACGGGTCTCTTTGAAGTCACCTCCTAGACACAAGAGGGGTCTCCTTGGAGTCACCTCCGAGACACAAGAGGGGTCATTTTTGAGTCCCCTCCTAGACACAAGACGGGTCTCTTTGAAGTCACCTCCTAGACACAAGACGGGTCTCCTTGGAGTCACCTCCGAGACACAAGAGGGGTCTTTTTTGAGTCCCCTCCTAGACACAAGAAGGGTCTCTTTGAAGTCACCTCCTATACACAAGAGGGTCTTTTTTGGAGTCACTTCCTAGACACAAGAGGGGTATTGACGTCTTTCTCTCTGAAGCTACAGCATATAACATAATCTCTCCCTCCTCTCTCAGTCTGGTTTCTTCTCTTTTCCCTCTTCCTCTGTGTCTGTTTCTTTCTTTCTCTTTATATTGCTTTCTGATATTCTCTCTTTCCTCTCTCTTTCTCAATTTCATTCTCTCGCTCACTCTTTAGAATTGGCAGAGATATGAAAAGTTAAAGAAATCAAGAGAGGAGTTGGACAAAGTAGTTTCTCAGAGTGCGGATTATACAGGACAATCCCAGAATGCCTTGCACCATTGAGACACTGGGGTTAAGGTCTCTCTGTAGAGTTGTGTAGAGCTGAATGTGGGATATCGCCAGAGGCGGATTTCAACTGAATTATTACCGACAAGAGAGAAAACCGAAGTCCTAATTATTTTCTCTCTGTTTCTCTTCCACTTGTTTCCTGCCTTTGCTCGTCTTCCCTTCATGATTCACAGACATGCTGATGGGACCGTAAAGTTCTGGGACGCTTCCGCAAGTGAGCGCCTTTAAAATTCTTCCTCTGTAAAATCTCTTCAAAAAGTAATTTAGCGTCGACCCGGAGACAACGTGGAGCTCAGTTTCACAACACTGCGCCGCCTACCGGTGTCTCCGTGGCCTGACCGGTGTCTCCGTGGCCTGACCGGTGTCTCCGTGGCCTGACCGGTGTCTCCGTGGCCTGACCGGTCCCTCGCATGTCTTCTCCCAGTAATGCTCCAGGTGCTGTACAAGCTGAAGACGGCCAAGGTGTTCGAGAAGAGCCGGAATAACAAGGAGGACAAGCAGAACACCGAGATCGTGGACGAGGACCCGTTCGCCATTCAGATCATGGCCTGGTGTCCTGAGAGCAGGATGCTTTGTCTGGCCGGCGTGTCGGCCAACCTCATCATCTACCGCTTCAGCAAGCAGGAGATCACCACCGAGGTTGTGCAGGTGGGTGGCGGCCGGCGTGTCTCGGTGTCGCGGCCCGACGGAGCGGGGGACGCGGCGATCGACTCGCGGCGGAGCGCGGAAGCTATTTCCTGTGATACCTGAGCAACGCCGTATTGATCGTTTAGCGGGTGGCTCACAAAAGCCTGAATGCCTAGCGGGTGATGCATGAGCTTGTATTGTGTGGTTATGACATCACATCACTTTATACGGTTCTAATTGCGCTGGTAACCGGTTTATAACGGCAATATGGCACCATAGCTGAAGGCTGGAACTCTGCATGCCTCTATATCCTTGTGAATTATTACTTAAATATAGCCTCCTGTAGACTCCTGGCTTGAGTCTGGGGTCATTAATGGTGAAAGTATCCTTACTGTGTCCAGAAGGCTGTTCCCAAGGACAGTACATTGTTTACGCCTTCACTCTGGACGCCCCCAATGCCTCATTAGACAGGTCTCTAGCCAGTAAAAACACAAGATGGTTCTTAGGACAACCAGCGCGAGGTAAACAACCTAGTCAGGCCATTATTTGTTGTGGCAGTGATGCAATGAGTGGTGAAGGGATGCGAGTCGACGGAATGCGGATAATGCGTGAAGCTAATGCGGCCTTAGGTCAGCGGGCGTGTTTAGTCGGCTCTGATGCAATGGGTCTGGTGTGTGTCTGGTCCAGATCAGAGATATAACCTTTGGGGAGATTTGTAAGCAGTGTTGTGAATCTCGTAATTACAAGTAGAGCTACTCTAACGGGGGCAATACAGTGACAGGGAGAGACATACAGTGACTAAGAGACATACACAGACAGAGAGACATACAGTGACAGAGAGAGACTTACAGTGACAGAGAGGCAGACAGAGAGAAACATACAGTGACAGAAAGAAACATACACAGACAGAGAGGGACATACAGTGACAGAGAGATACATACAGTGATGGAAAGAAACATACACAGACAGACAAAGAGACAGACAGAGAGAGACTGACAGAGAGAGAGACATACAGTGACAGAGAGATACATACACAGACAATGAGAAACATACAGTGACAGAGAGAGACATACACAGACAGAGACAGACAGAGAGAGATGGAGAGAGAGACAAAGATTGAAGAAACAGAGACAGAGAGAGGGTAAGACAACGATAGAGAAATAAAGAGAATTACATGCACAGGGCAATAGTGGTAATTCGATTCCCACCATGCACTGCTTTGAGAGCCTGTGGGCATGCTGATGATTGGTGCCGTGTGTGGGCGGGTCAGAGTCGGGGTTGGGACACAGTCATGTAGCTTGAAGCGAGACTTAGAAGAAACCGGGGGATATCTCAGCTTCAGAACACCTCCCTGACCCTTCAAATACCCACCCACGTACGACCACACAAACACACACTCACACCAGAAGGCAAAGCCACTTGCCATTGGCACGCCAAGACCATCGTTCTGGCTGAGGAGTCTCTAGCTCCCTAGGATTTGCTGTTTCAAAATATTGAAAGAAAACCCATTTGTTCTGCTCAGAACCTGCTTTAGTCATACCGAAACATCAGTGTCTACTGTAGTCATACCGAACCAACAGTGTCTACTGTAGTCATACCGAAACAACAGTGTCTACAGTAGTCATACCGAAACAACAGTGTCTACTGTAGTCATAACGAAACAACAGTGTCTGCTGTAGTCATACTGAAACAACAGTGTCTGCTGTAGTCATACCGAAACAACAGTGTCTTCTGTAGTCATACTGATACAACAGTGTCTACTGTAGTCATACCGAAACAACAGTGTCTGCTGTAGTCATACCGAAACAACAGTGTCTACTTTCATAAATAAATTGGAGCATGTGGGTGTTTCCCAGCTACTGGAGGTGCGTCTGCAGTACGAGGTGAATGACGCGGACTCCCCCCCGGATGGGGGAGGGGGGGATCGGGACCCGCCCACCCCCGGAGCAGCCTCACCCAGCCCCCAGACGGCCGGCCCACCGACGCACCCTTCCACCAGCAGCAACTCCTCCGACGGGGTGCGAGACAACGTGCCCTGCCTCAAGTATGCAACCCTCACCCCCCCCACCCCTGTTGGGTAACATTTACATTCGTCTCACCCCCACCCTACCCCCTGTTGGGAAACATTTACATTCGTCTCACCCCCACCCTACCCCCTGTTGGGAAACATTTACATTCGTCTCACCCCCACCCTACCCCCTGTTGGGAAACATTTACATTCGTCTCACCCCCACCCTACCCCCTCGGTCGGGTCACGTTTACATACGTCACTCATACGTCACTCAAATGCATTTAGTGTACTCTTACCATAGAATCGCAGTGAGGCATCCAGAACCGCCTGTTTCTCTCACCACACAATCCCTAATCCTGCTCCCCATATCATAGGGTGCGTAGTACCCCTCTGAAGCAATCCCCGGGTTACCAAGTAGAGTTGGTGGTTCAGCTCGTGTGGGTGAGCGGAGAGCCCCCTCAACAGATCACCAGCCTCGCCCTCAACTCCTCCTATGGCCTGTGAGTACAAGATGGTGGACGGCACACCGAACCACAATGTCGAATAAAAGGGATGTTGCCTTTTTAACGTTTCAACTGAACTCAAAGGTTGCCTTTTGGGAACGTTTGAAATGCAAACAAATGCAAATTCTATTTCTGATTGAGTGCCTTTTGAATTGACTCCAAACCTGGTTTGAACCTAGTTCTGATCGCGTTAAAGTAAAATCAGTTTAAGGAGTGCTTTAAGTTGTAAGTTTTTCTCAACTTGAGTAACAAGTTCTCAAATCAAAGTCTTAGAATGTGGTTGTAAACCCAGATTTTTGGTCTGTTTGATATGATTTCCAGCCGAGCTGGAATGGTTTCTAGCCGTGTCAACACGATTTATGTCCGCCGGGAAATTTGACTGAGAAAGCTGCCTCGCATTCTGGCAGAACTACCTATACCCAATCGTAACCCAAACTAATCACATATCTCTTTTCATATTCCCCTTTTCCTCCTGCTTGCGTCTCCTTCCGCTCTCTCTCTCTTTCTCCTTCTTGGCTTCCTTTTTCCGACAGGATTGTGTTTGGGAACAGCAATGGTCTGGCAGTCGTGGATTACCTCCAGAAGATGGTGTTGTTGAACTTGGGGACCGTGGAGCTGTATGGGTCTAACGATCCCTACCAGAGACAGCCTCGCTCTCCACGAAAGTCGCGCCAGCCGTCCGGAGGTAATGGTATGCTTGTTGGAAATGTCACAGAGGTTTCCACCAAACAAGTTGGTGTAAGCTCATGCTACTGCTGTATGGCCTTGTGTTGTTTAATTAAGCCTAAAGGCGTGAGGGGCTGTGATTTATGGACACAATTCTACGGTTAAGGCTGTTCCCAGACACCCCACAACACAGATTAACCAGTATGACCGTGGCATATTGGCAGTATACAATACAGCAAAACCCTGAGATGCCCTACAATTATAAACCACTTAATGAGAAAGGTGATAAAGGTAATAACGTGGGTATGATGTTTTGTCATACCCATGTTATACTGTCTGATAAAATATAACGTTCAGACAATCACCTTTCAGGTCTTGAACCACCCAGTTAATAGTCAACTACATGTCTTATTTCAGGGATATCGAACTGGGCTGGGATAAGGTAATTATCATTAAAGAAAGGGAGGTAACCTAGCAATTAGAGCATCTGACCATTAACCAAAATATTGCTTGAGCGAATCCCTGAGCCAGCAAGGTGATATGTTGTTCTGACCTTAAGCAAGGCAGTTAAAACTTATTGCACAAACTGGGTAGAGGAAAAAATTTTAAAACATATTTTGACACCAAAACAATGAGGCCCTTAAGACCTTGTGGAAGTCCCTTAAGACCTTGTGGAAGTCCCTTAAGACCTTGTGGAAGTCCCTTAAGACCTTGTGGAAGTCCCTTAAGACCTTGTGGAAGTCCCTTAAGACCTTGTGGAAGGCCCCTAAGACCTTGTGGAAGGCCCTTAAGACCTTGTGGAAGTCCCTTAAGACGTTGTTGAAGGCCTTTAAGACCTTGTGGAAGTCCCTTAAGACCTTGTGGAAGTCCCTTAATACCTTTTGGAGGGCCCTTAAGACAATGTGGAAGGCCCTTAGACCTTGTGGATGGCCCTTAGACCTTGTGGATGGCCCTTAGACCTTGTGGATGGCCCTTAGGACCTTGTGGAAGGCCCTTAAACCTTGTGGAAAGGCCTTAGACCTTGTGAAAGGCCCTTAAACCTTGTGGAAGGCCAAATGCATCCCAAAGGGCAAAACTAATCTGACATCCCTGGTTAATGTAATCTAAATTATATTCTGGGTAGTTACATAAAACTAACACTTATTCAGGGTCCCATCTTGTAGTTCACTTGGTGTAAGCCTGGCTCTTGCAACGGCAGGGTTGTAGGTTTCATTCTCAAAAGGTATTGTGCATTACCCTGGCTATTGGTCATTTACCACACCACGTCTGGCCATATTGGTTAATTTATTCACAGTACTTAAAGGTACAGGTCTATGTGGCTTTGTACAGGTTAAGGGGGAGGATTTTAGACTTCATCCTGCATCACAAACGTGAACATTCAGGCGATCCAAGAATAGGAGGAGTTGGTGAGGAGCTCCATCGCCTCCTCCTCTCTGTTGCTGTATAAATCTTTTTATTTTTTACTTTAACGCGATTTATATGTAAATTTCAAATAGGATTTTGGATAGTATGTAAACTGCTCTTTTGATAACCCAGAAGGCCTACATCATGTTCGTTCTGAGGGGGATGTCTTGAAATCCGGAGACTAGGAAACATTCATTTCTGGTGTCAATGTTGGATTCCTCTGGCATAGACAACTTATTGAATCGCGAGGCAGACGTGCTAGAATTTCCCAATGGAAAAGCACAGTGTTAAAGCTTACATCTATTACTCCCGTTTCAGTGTGAATTCAGCCGGGGCCCTGCAAAGTTACATATTCTGCCTTTCGGCGTTGATGCGGGCAGTGATGGATTTCCTTAACCGGGAGGAGTTTGTCATTAACAGTCACTGTTGTTTAGGGTCTGGTATTCAGGTCTATAGTGGCAGCTGGCGTGCACACGATGCACGCACACACAACACAATGCACACCCAACCCACGCACAACACAATGCACACCCAACGCACGCACAACGCACACACAACACAATGCACACCCAACGCACACACATTGCACACACAACGCACACACGAAGCAACACGCAGACACAACGCATACGCAGACACCGTGTCACTGCAGCGCTTCTGTGTTTCTGACAAACAGCAGCATCAGCTGCCTTAAGGCCTACTGCCCCCTGCTGTTTGAGCACGGTGTTACAGTCCCCCACGTGCCGGCAGATCCAAGCAACAGTGTTTGTTGTGGGCATCTGCTGTGACTTAGTGCGGACAGCGGCAGGCCTGCAGCACGTGCCGTGCCGTCTGTCCTGGGGCCTGTCTGTCTGACCTTCCCCCGGGTTCGATGGTGCTGTTTGGCCTGTCTGTCTCTCTGCCCCACAGGAATGGAGTGGAGTCGGTTGTAAGCCGGTCTGTCTGACTTGAGATTGCCTGTCTGTCCTGCCCACAGGAATTGAGTCTGTCTTGAGCTTGTCTGTGTGGGCCTACGCCTTCTGGCCCGATACATGGGAAGTCTTGGAAACAGTACAGCACTGGGGCTTTGACCATCGTAGTCTGTTTAGCCTGTTTCAACTCTAGTCGGCTTCATCTCTTTGGCAGACAGGACAAACGCTGCTGAACCCAATAAAACCTAGAAACCGTGACGTGCGGTGCAGAGCTAGGAGAAAAGGCAGACTACATACACAGTTTTATGGTAATGAAATCAAATTTTTGTTCTTTGTCTGTCTCTTCTGATGCAGGTCTATGCGACATCAACGAATGTTCTGCCTCGGAAGATCGCTGCAAATCCCCTACTTCAGGTAAACTGTCTTTCAGCATGTGGGAGTTTTCGGTACACATCAGTTACAAAGCTTACTGACCTTCAATCCATTGTTGACTAACAAGTGGCTTGTGGTTAAAAGGCATGCTTCACTTGAACAATAGTGTGACATAACCTGAATAATCCGGAATCCATATTGAAAACTGATACTTTGCATGCAATTCTATCAGAAAGATAGAAAGATGTCTTTTTGTTATTTCTCATATCTGGATGTTTTAAAATAATTTATAATAATTTATAATAATTGGTCTCCCAAAAATATTTTTGACAGGTCAACTTCACAACTAGAGAGTTTTGGGTAAAAATTCTTCTTTGCAGATCTTCCTTGTGAAAGGACGCTTCATTCTACTACTTTTAAGGAATAGTCAATACAATAGAAACCAGGAATAAAATGATGGTAGTTGTTTTACATATTTATCAAAACCAGAGACAGTAAACTGCAGAGTGAAATAGGATTGTAAATTGGCTAGGCGGTTATGGGGCATCAAACTGAATCCGTGAAATACTGCGTGGCCGCTCCGAAACAGGAATGTATTGATTCCCAACAAAGAGGATATTAGTTTATAAGAAGGGTTTGTTTATATGAAACCTCACAATCTAGCACATCCTCGATAATCCTATTAAAAGGACAACAAAACATGTTTTTCTTACATTCCAAGATATTCTTTTGTTTTTTACTGTTTTGTAGAAATCAGAACTCATATTTCATTTAAATGATTTGGTACCAGATGTTGTGGTTTCTATCCAGAGGCTTTTACTCATAAAATGCTGGAGCCATTTCAGGTCTGGGAATTGAATGAAACTAAAAACGTTTGTGTGTCCGCTCAAAAATGGGATCAGGTCATGCAGCCTGAAGATGCAGATTCAATTATAGATTGTTCACAGCCATAATGTGTATTTATTAACTACATTATGGTCCTGTACGGGTCCCCAACAAGCACACATCAGGCACTGTCCTTTTCAGATTTCAACCAACAACACATTGTCCCATTCAGAGTTACTGTGTCCCCCCCCCCATAGCCCTGCCCAGTACAAATACATTTCGGGTCACTAAATTAGCCTTTGAGGTGAAGAGGCACGCTAATAGCAGACCCAACCCAGTTACATGTCATTACTGAGAGCTTGACATTAACACTGAGACACTGGGGCAGAAATGCAGGGTTTGAACTGCTTTGTAAAAGGTCACTCAGAAAAAGTAGTAGTCCAGAGACTTAAGCAGCTCGGTGTGTTCCAGTTGTACATCCAAAAAATGTCTTATGTGTAGTTGCTGCCCCAGTTCATCTGCTATTCAGAAGGATGGCATATCTGGTCTCCAGTCTTGACTTGAGCATATGTCTCCTCCTAATTGAGATTCTTAGAACCGTTGGAAGAGTCAACAAGGCTTTAAAGCTTAGTGCCGCTAGGAAAGTAATTAGTCTGGGCAAAAACGTACACTTTCCCTGGCCCATTTTCAGCATGCACCCAGGAAGATCGAAGAACACTGCTAGCAACTGTTAACAATGGAAACCAGTAAGAATACATAGTCCTTCTAGAAATGGACAAATTCCGGGGGAACAGTGATTGCTAGGCAGTGTTTTAAAGAACCAGGATGTCTCTAACTTCACGTCTATTCACTTCCTCCCAAAAGTGTTGGCGTATAACCATCCTCAATTCTACAATGGAGGGGGTAGAGGAGGTAAGAGTGGCCAAAGACTTCAACCCTGGAGTCATTTGGGCAGGGATAGCACACTGCATATAAAAAGTTGTCCACCACTGTTTTGTTCAAGCAACCTGTTCGTCTCTTGTTTCATAGTCACTTCAGTGACATTAAATCACAGTTTGTCATAGAACCAAGTGAAACGAATATACAGACGCACACACTTAGAATGACATATCCCAGACCACCATTGCATGCTACGTGTTTGTAGCACGAAACTCACATCGTCAAATGTGCCTGTTGGAAGTGTTCTTATCAGACTTGACGATTGTTCCACCTTCACCCCAGCTCCTGATTGGCTGTCTGTCTCGAGTTATGACATCACACACAGCAGTGGTTGTAGCTAAACTGTTGTTGTCCCAGTCTGTCTTCTGTCTGTCTGAAACCGGTGACTTATTAGTAAGGTTTGCTTTTAGAAAATCATATATTTGTGGGAAATGCTTTCTGTTTTTCTTTGAGGGCAAATTATAGTAAGGAATCTTGGATTTATTTGTTACCAAAATCACAAGGTGTCTATAACATTAGTTAAAAAACAGGAATTGTCAAACTAGGTAAAATATGTCAAAACCAAAATCTTAGGAAGCTCTAAAACCTACCACAAATCTGACTACAATGATAACAGTGCTTAATGGGCCTAACCAGAGATATATCTTCTCTGCTTGTACTGTGTTGTCTTCTTCTGTCTTTTTTTCCATTCTGCTTCCTTTCTGCTCACTTCCTGTTTCCTTCCGATCCTCGGTGCATGCTATTGTGGCATGGGGTTCTGAATGAATTTGTGTCTTCTCTGTTCCAGGAAACTGTGCCACGTACGACAGCTCACTGCCTTAGTGTGTCCGAGCATGCCTTTGTGGTTCAACAGGCTTGTCTTCCTCAGATGCCCTAATGATTCCTTCCTGTTTCATTCTAAATCTGTTTGACTCCCCTGAAGCACAATGAAGCAGTCCTCAACAGTTATGCCAAAGCCATAACTTTTGTAAAAGCTTATGTGTTTAGTATTGCTATAAGGGCAATCTCAGCCCAGTCCTAGCCGCCATCTTCAAACTCTTAGCTCCTAGCTAGCTTTGCATGGCCTGTCGTGTTAGCTTAGGTGTGTGTTTGTAAAGAGGGATGTTCTCTTTTTTCCAGCAAAGATGTCACGGAAATTAAGCTTGCCTACTGAGTTAAAGCCAGACTTGGGTAAGCCTTAACTTCGTGTTTACAATTTTGTTTTTCCTAAATAATGTTTTTTATCTCAAAACTGGACTTCACTTTATCCTCAAGTCCAAATGGTCGCACAATATGAACGTGTCAAGGGAACAAGTTCCACAGTTAGGCGACTCTTTATGTATAAAAGCAGACTTAGTATCTAAGTACTATGTAAGAGTAATTATAAGACCTGAGGGTTGGCCACGTTGATGGCCTCAGAACTACAAAAAAAATAGCTGCATTGATTTTCTCAGAAATGCAGTCAGATGAACTGGCATTCATCTATTGGCACTCTGTCAGTTCATTCCTGATCCAAACCTTTTGACAAGAAGTTAAAAGGACAGACATACTTTCAATAGTTTTTAGAGAGCTTCCCAAATGTTCTGCTATTTTAAAGAACTGCTATGCTAAATAACTGCCGCTGTTGAGCTGTCTTTGTGCGTGTGTTCGGCAGCTTTCTCTTTTCTGTTTCTCTGCGTTTGTCTTTTGGGATTGGTCCTTTCCAAAGTTCTAATGTTTTCTTTTAGGTGACCGACAGACAACTACAGAATGAAACAACCTAATTTTGTAATATCCAGTCCGAAAACCAAGAGTACTATTACCTTCCTTCTTTAGGATGCTCAAATTGGAACTTTGAGGTGTTAATTCACTGTTTATACAATTGTGTTATTTATCATCCATCAGTTGTTATTGACTAAATCATGACTTAAGCATCCTGCGCTAATAAACTGTATTTGCTCATTATATGGATCTGTTTTAGGATTTTCATGATGATTGCGTTGTTTTTAATGACAAATAAATTACGTACAGGGTTGTTAAGGCTTTAATTCCCCAATGGATCTCTTACCTACATGGCAACAAACAGCATTTACATTTTACGAGTTCCATCTGTCCCAGAGTTTTAAATGTAGTGTCACCCATGCAACTGGATCTCAAACCATTAGTTTGCTGCATAAAAGGAATTGTTTTCCACACTGTTCTATCAAATGTAATTAGACGGTGCGTCTGGTCATCAAAACTATAATCTTTGACTCAACATTTCAAAGGGTGTTTTAATCCTGTTGAAAATGAACTGCTCAGTGTCATTGACGTTTTAGCTTGGTGCTTTAAGGAGGTTTCAACCGCAGCGTTGTGTGCCAGATTCCAGCCATACAGTTGGTGTTTACAACGTCCATGCCCTTTCTGTGTGTGTGTTGCCTTGCTGTTCAGGTGCTTTACCTCCTTCTGCTATCTGTTCTCCTGTCCTCCTATCTGTGTGTCCTCCACGGGGCGCCAACCCACTAGACCACCGGGACAACTCCTTCAGCCGCTCGCGCTCCTCCTCCGTGACCTCCATTGACAAGGAGGTGCGCGAGGCCATTACCTCCTTCCACTTCTGTGAGACGTTCGCCCGGAAGGGAGAAAGCGCTGTCGCACCCTGCCTGTTTGTGGGCACCTCCCTAGGCACAGTGTTGGCTGTGGCCCTCAACCTGCCCCCTGCTGGGGAACAGAGGCTACTACAGCCCGTCATCGTGTTGCCGAGTGGTGGGTGTTTTGGCGTGTATGGATCGGTGTGTGTGTGTGTGAGAGAGTTATTATCAAAAAACAAATATCTAAGGCATTCCAACGGCACCTATCAGCTTTCATTGATTCTACACGAACACTTCTCTACATGCCGACACACTGATTGTGCCTGTACACACCAACATCTGCCCTCCCCATGTGAGCCCAGGCACTGTGGCCCGCCTGAAAGGAAGCATCCTGAGGATGTCCTTCCTCGACAACACCGGGACCCTCCTCCCCCCCGCCTTCGAGCCGTGGTACGAGCCCAACGCCGCCGGGGCTGACGGCGAGGAGCGCGACAGGGCCCGCAAACGTCGGCCGGTGTCCGTGTCGCCCTCCACCTCCCAGGAGCTGCAGGAGAGCCAGTACGCGGTGGTGGTCTCTGAGAAACAGGCCAAGGTGGTGGCGCTGCCCTCCCAGAACTGCATCTTCAAACACAGCATCACCGAGACGTCGTTCGTCCTGAGGGCCGACGTGATCCAGATGAATATAGGCAACTGTGTGGCCTGCTTCTGTGCTAACGGACACATTATGGCCCTCAGGTGAGTCAGTGAAGCAATAGGTTAGCTGTCGCTAGGGGGTATTAATCTACTATGCATGAAGTGCTAAATGACTGTGATGAACAGCTAACAAACCAGCGGAGACTGAAAAGGGGAGCTAAAGCGTCGGAATGGGGTGAATGAAACGATATTAAACACATGAAAACCTGTGTGATTAGTTTGATTACATTTCTGTCAAGACCTTTTATTCAGCCTGTCCTTCCTAATTGTAAGGATCCTCCAGTCTTCTGTGTATGACCTATATAACACTAAAAAGTATATATAAAATGCATATGACCTATATAGCACAAAAAAACCCCTGGAATTCTGACTCTCCCTGCAGCCTGCCGGGCCTGAGACCGCTGCTGGATATAAACTATCTGCCTCTGACGGACATGAGGATAGCCCGGACCTTCTGCTTCACCAACCTGGGCCAGGCCATGTACCTCACCTCCCCCACGGAGATACAGAGGATCACGTACAGTCAGGAGACCTGTGAGAACCTGCAGGTCAGGACCACGAGAAAGGGGCCACACAAGAACATCCGTCACTAGATGTCACAGAAGACATTAGCGTTCAACGTTCTTCCAGGGAGAACAGCGCCACGGTTTAAATGAGGGGAGAGGTCTGTTGGTGACAGGAAAACGCCACAGCGTTTGGGTCAGGTTTAACAGTTTGCAAAACCCCAAACAAAATATTTGCTTCATTGATTACCCGAGCAGGCATGGTGGGAAATTGGTCGTTCTATCTAAGAGCAAGGAGGTTAACTCTAACGGCTCCTTGGGGGGTTGTTGAAAATGTCTTCTGGGACGGTGTCCTCAATCAAGGGGGTTAACTCTAACGGCTCTTTGGGGGTTGTTGAAAATGTCTTCTGGGACTGTGTCCTCAATCAAGGGGGTTAACTCTAACGGCTCTTTGGGGGTTGTTGAAAATGTCTTCTGGGACTGTGTCCTCAATCAAGGGGGTTAACTCTAACGGCTCTTTGGGGGTTGTTGAAAATGTCTTCTGGGACTGTGTCCTCAATCAAGGGGGTTAAATCTAACGGCTCCTTGGGGGTTG
>JACXGK010006010.1:0-30447 GCA_016801125.1 Novumbra hubbsi
AAAAAACCTGGTTACCAAAAGAATCCAGAACATGTGGACACTGTACGACAGGCGAGGTAGAGACAGAGATGCACTTCTTACTACACTGCCAAAACTATACCCAAACTAGACAGCATTTCTTTAAAAAATTTGAAACACAATTGCCATCATTCACCACGCTGTCAGACGAGGAAAAGATGCGGGTGGTCTTGGGGGAGGGTAGCACAGCCCCTCTAGCTGGGCGCTACCTGGAAGAGTGCCACAAGATAAGGGGCAACCTGTGACCTGCCGTTGACCGTAACCCTTGACATGTTTTTGTCTATTCTAACCATTGTTAACTTTGATTTTTGGTTGGTGTTATGTCGATTTATGTTGTTGGCGCTGTTAATATGTGGTTTTCTGCTGTTAGTGGCCACCTTGTTGTATTCATTTCCCTGTCATTAATATTATTACTATTGTACACCTAGCTTTGGCAATATAGTTGGAATAACTGTCATGCTAATAAAGCTGAATTGAATTGAATTGAGTGAGTAAGTAAGTAAGTAAGCGAGTGAGTGTGTGTGTGAGAGAGAGAGAGAGAGAGAGACTGCAGTCAATTATAGCTGTCCCTGAAAGTAGCATCACTACTTCGTCAGGTCAGGGCTCATCTCCATCTGACAATGTAATGCTAATTTACTGACTAGCACCTACAGCCAGCATCTGCAATACAATTCACAATCAAGGCCCTGGACTGTACAGTAACTCAATCCTATGCCCCAGTCTCCCTCCCTCCACTAAACCCTATAAAACCAGCCCTCAATCAACCTTCCTTCAGGCTATATCTCGCCATGCAAGGTTTGTGGTCTGGTAGCAACAATGCAGGGGACTTGGCTTTACTTACAGAGAGCGACAAACCTCCAATCAAACTCCCTACATACATACCCACGGTCAGACACACTTTGTCTCTTTTATATACACACACATGCACAGTACCAAGTACTGAGCCATTTTGTGTTTTTGTATGAATGACCCAAAATGATGGAGGAGTTAGCCAAGAATATGAGAAGAGAGGACAGAGGAATGTGCTAATTGGTTGTTGTCTATGATGATGGATGGTAGCTGTATTATTAGAATGCTGGGGTTACTCTGGGATCTGCTCTTAGAATATGTTGAAGAAATGTTATACATACAGTGAGAACATCCCCTCTCTCTTTCTCCCTGTCTCTTTTTTAGACCCTTTTTTAACCTAGTTTCTCTCATCCATTCATCAAAACATCTGACGGCTAAATGGCAGGGTAAATATGAGAAGAAGAACAAATCACTAAGAGGAAAGACACACAATCTTTGATCTTCATTTTCTTTCTCTTTCTAGAAGGGGTTTAGACATACACACAAAGTTCTTTCCTTCCTTCGATTTTTCATTGCTTTCTCTGAAAAAGAACAATATGCGGTGTTTCTGTCCTATTGTAATAACAGTGGCGTCCGTGCATTGATAAAATGTGATGCGCCGCCACAGAAAAACGGAAAAGTTTTTTCAACTAAGTTGATCGCAGTTCACAATAGCGCGCAGTTTATTATCGCGCAAGAATGAGAGCGGAGCAACAAGGTCCTACCCGCAACAAAAGGTATGAAGCAAACCAACTGTCACCATTCGATAACAACAATCGGCTACAATAGATATCGTCGTGCTGAACCCATTCAAGATTTGGTGGCAACAATAATACCTGTATTTATCCTTCAAAATAAACGTCTGCGGAGAAAGGGATACTTTTTGTCGAAAAACTATCAAGTGTAGCAAACAAGCTTGTGACTGTTTTGTTCAAAATACTTAAGAGTTTGTTAATGTGCAAATATATAATATACATTCATTCTTATTAGGGAATGATGTTAAGACAGTATTGTCAAATAATGTCAAGAAAATAGCGTTGACCAGCAAGAGAGACTTGTGCACAGGGCGGTGTAAGCACTTTTCACGAATCAGGCCTTTCCTGTCAATGATGCCAAAGTAGGGGAACCACTGATACGGCACCTACCTCTTGGTCTAGCCGCTCCAGGGCTCATTGTACTCAGTCTGAAAACGTACATAGAGCTGGAATAACACTTTCAGTGAGGCTAAGGTCCTCACCTCCTCACCAGGCAGGCAAAGGGCTGAACCAGCTGCATTCAGCACTGCGAGAAATGTTTAATCCCCTGGATTTCACTTCTGACTCCAGTGACACACACAGTGCTCTCTACAGTCTTCACTCAACCCCTCACCACCTCCATAAACATCAATAACGGGTCAAGCCCACATATCCGAAGCCCTAACCCTATTCTTTGTGGGACTGACTGCTATGTTCTCTTAGATGAGCTCACAGGGACGCAACATTTCCCAGGTTTGAGAATAAGAGAATAGGGGTACTCACTAATGATGACAGTGCTCATTCATCAAGGTTCTACAAAAGGTGTAGAAGAAGACAATGCCTAGGATGGCAACATAAATTGAAACAATCATAACAGGTTGTTGGACTCAAACATACATTTTAAACTGATGTATAATATATTTACATACATTGTATTTAGGTAGATAATTAAAAACAGATTGTGCCAAATATATTATTAAAAATCTAATTACAAACATAAAAAAGATATATATTAGTAAAGAAGGAGACCATGTTTCCTATACAAAATTGGACAAAGATTGTATATTTATTCATTCTAAAATGCAATGTGCTGAAACCCAATAGAACCAAATGCTTCCAAAAACATTTTAAGCAGGTTCTCTAGACTAGATTGTCCACAGGGTCTATACAGCAAGCTGAATGTTTGATGTTATGTTTGACTATTAGGAATTTTTGTTTGATGCAATAGAAGACTGGAAGGAAAGAAATCATACCTCAGGGTGGGTTTGTCATTTTAGCTTTAGGGCCGATATGTGCTTTAAAACAAAAGTGTTTTTAAAAATATATATATAATTCTTAACAGTTTTTTAGTGATTGCATCTTTTGTTCATCCAACCTTAATTGCTTATCTTCAATGACTGCCACTAGCTATATGCATGCTAATCAACTGACCTTCAAAGAGCCATCAATCTTAACATGTCGTGTCAGGACAATGAGCTAATCACAGGACTGCCTGGTAACCTTTTTCCTCTGTGGGTTCAAGGTTCACAATGGGAGTGCAGCTGAAGGCAAACCAAGTGAGAGACATGGTCAAGTGCTGCACCTCTTTGATCATCTGAAGTAGAACTCGGCGAACACTGCATCTTTTGATCTTTCATATCTTCAAACTATTTCATGCTATATATGCTAATCAAATGTGTTTCACTGGTCTAATGATATATAAAACAACACTGAAGGCCCATCTGCTCATTTGAGACAGAGCAGATAAGATGTAATTGCTCAGATAATAAACCTTGTGCAATACTTTTTGTGTAAAGGTGTTCTTTGTTCTGCGTGTCGACAAGTGTTATTGAAGTGTTTGAAGGCTACAGTGAGGTGTCACTTAGCGAAAAAGGTTTGTCAGATGCTGGAGTGCTTCAGAGAATCATGAAAGGCATTTAGCACATAAACAAGACTGTTTCAATGCTTGGGACCACCAAAAAACATTTTCCAGACATGTTCTGTCGAAGCCAGAGTATAAAGACTTTCACTTTCAACAGAAGCCAAACTATTCAGAGTCTCTTCCCTTCTGGGCCTGAAGGACAGAGGATTGTATGGCCCCAGTGTGTTTTAAAGTTGTTAAAGCCCTTCCACAGAAAGTGATTTATTCCTTGAGCAGCATAACACAGGAACACAGTGTGACTGTGCATGACACCATCCGAGCAGCTACATTACAGGACAGGCTCCCTGCGCAGTCTAACAGGGCGGTTTGATTTGACCCTTAAATCTGAATGGCTGACCCATGTCAATGGGAGAAATGAAAATATGGATTTGCATTGACAAACATAAAAGACAACAAATGAATACACAAAGAATATTTTTTATATTTAATCACTACTTTGTTGCAGCAGAAAACTGTCATGCCTAACCCAAGTAAAAAAGGAAAAAATGTGGATCATCTACAGATTTATGAAACAGTCACACTTAGTTTAGGGTTTGACTCATTATTATAACACAGGCTGGTGTAAACTATGCAAAGTCTCTGGCCACATTTGTCTAGTTATTCATTCAACCTAGTAAGGTCAAAGGTACAGAATAATTCAGATAATTTATGCCATGGCAAACTTATTGAATGAGATGAACAAGATATAAGTGTATGAGTCTGTCTACACTTCTGTGTGTGTTTACGGTGAAATTGTTTAGTTGACTGACAGCACATTCAGCATACTAGCGTGTGTGTGTGTGTGTACATGGAGTGTGGGGTTGTGTGTGTGTACTTAGAGTGTGGGGTTGTGGACAGTCCCACAAGGCCATTGGCTGACAGTTGACTCTGCTGACGACTGCTCCACCAATGGGGCGCCAGCCAGCCAGTAAGTGTTTAGGGCTTGATGGGGGCAGGCACTGGGCCTGAGGAGCTGCGCTGGTTGTAACAATGTTGCAAGTTACTGGCACTCATTCAAAACTCAGGACAAATCTCATTAGGGGAGTAAAGTGTTGGGTTGGGTGCCTCCCACTGCTCTGCTCTACCGGGCAGCACTGTCAGGTCTGACATTTAGACTAGCACAAGGCAGGCCAGCAAGGCATTTAGACTAGCACAAGGCAGGCCAGCAAGGCATTTAGACTAGCACAAGGCAGGCCCGCAAAGCAGAGCAAGGGGGGGGGGGGGTCACACACAAAAGGCCATTTAAGGTCTCAACAGAGTTTATATTTGTGGATCTGTCACACACAAGGGCTTCAGTGGAGCCTGAAGTTTGGATCAAGGCACACACTTTGGGGACAAGATGCCTCGTCTATCCATACAATTCTAGATTACCAAAACACAAAGAAGAGTCACATTAAATATATCACCACAGTAAGCTAATTTATAATTATAACTCAAAATGTAAGTGAGTTCTATGAATGCCAAAGACAGGCATTCAGGCATTTTGCCTGCCAGCGTACGATAGACTGCTCTATGGATGTACAGGGACATGGCCCAATGGCAGGGCAATAAACTCTTTATTGAGTCACAACTTAGGAGCTGCAGACAAAACTGTCGCCAGTTACATAGGCAGGACATTTGAAATGAATTCATTTAGAAATCTACTGAAAGTGATACTTGGGGAAAAAAATTCTGGTTCTGAGGTTTGGTTTTTCTGCAAAAACGTTTTTTAAGTGGTGCAATATTTCTATATTTAGCAGAGAAGGCCTCGATGTCCCTGATGGCCCATCTCTAAACTTCACATTAGACAACCACATACATATTACCCAGCAATCAACAAAATACAAAGAAATTATTAATTCAGTCATCATGTTTTATTAATAGTTTTTATAGTTTATGTAGAATTAGGATATAATGTTCTTATAGATCGCTAGTGACTTTTTCACCCAAGAAAATAAAAACCAAGACAAAGAGGGTGTATATTTCTCTAATGGAACTACATCTAATAGACTGCTTGTTCTTTGAATTCAGGCGTTTCTCTGAGGTGGCAATATGAGCCAACAAGGGCCCGTCCTCCGGCCAACGCTTTGTTGGAGGGCCCGCATTCTCCACGTGCCCCCAACCCCACGGGCCCCAGTGTGAACGCACTGTCTATATTTATGCCTCTTGTTACACCAAAGCCATACTGAGAACACAGAAATGGTTTGTGGTTGTCTGTCTGTTAACCGTAATGGGTCATTTTTTTGTCTAAGCCCTCACGCAAAACCATTTGCCAGTGGCGAAGGTTATAATTTTAAAAACTGTCCTGGGTGATGTCAGACAAGGGCCGTGAATAACCAACAAAACTTCACCCAAACAATCCTAACATTTGAAGTTTACTTTTATTATGTAAAAAAAAACCTGCACATATTTTTTTTAGACATGCTAATAATATTACCAGCAAGAACACAACTGGCTGAAAATATATATTAAACCTGAACCAGCAAAAGCATATTGGTTTCAGGGCTGCAAATGAGCTTAAGGTGTAGTGTTCACAGAGCATGATCTCTAGCAAGGGAATAAGCCCCTCCCCCACAACCCAGCATCAGTTGTTCATGTGACTTAACAGCCACAGTCAGACTTGAGTTGCACGTACCAACAAAACAAGATGTCTTGAGAACGAGCCAAGATAAAAAGTGTTGATGTAACGTAGTGAGCACGGCACTGTCTCTTAACATGGCTTCAAAGAAGATTGGTTTACACACGAGAAATTAAGATCTCAGATGATCATTTACCACAGTGAACCTGGCAGGCAACACATCTACCAAGGTGGAGCGCAGACGGCAATTATTGTAAACCTGTTTGTATGTGATGATTGCAGTAAGTGTGGGGGTCGTTTTCTAACCTCAATATATACAGTAATGGGGACCCAAATAGAATCAAACAGTGGTTAAATCAGAAAAAGACAACTAATACGTTTTTTTAGTTCTAGTTCCCATTTTGAAAGAGGTCACTTTTTGACTTAAGTGTACAAACTGGGGATAGGGTTATAATAAAGGTTAGTCAATACCTGTGTGGCATTAGGGCTAGGTTAGGTTAAGGGATAAATGTTAGTTTAAGGGATAAATGTTAGTTTAAGGGATAAATGTTAGGTTATTGATGTTAAGGTTAGGGTTAGAATAAGTACCAGTAGTGTTTTAAGGACCGTCAACTTTGGTGTGCCTATTTAAACAGCTAAGTAATGTGTGTGAGCAAATAAGTGTTAAGCAAATATTTTGTAGGTCGCTGCATGTGGCACGGACAATACAGCTGTGTTAACGAAGGATGTCTGAAAACAGGTGCTTCTGCAAAGGTGTGGAATTTAAATGCCTATCATGTTTGAATGCAAACTAGACTGAGGGACGTGTTTGCATGTCCTCCAAACATGACCGAGCAGTGCAAAAAGAATAGAAAATGTTTCCTGTTGTCATTGTCAAAGTGACGAGCTTTACAGCTTTCTAAACTATACATAAGGAAACTTTGTAATAATCGTAATATCCAAAACGTATATTATTTTATATTAGATATGGCTTTGAGATGCAATGCAGCGGCAATTGCATAAGCCTCATAGAGTTATAGGCAAAGCATGAACTATTTTAGTGCATTACATTTACAGTTTAAAGACGGGTTCAGTCATTTTTGGCCGCTGGTTTAAAGAGTGGCACTCTGTAGCCAAAACAGGTCACCCTTAGCACTGGGTGTTATATTTAAAAGAGATTCTGGAGTGGTGCCTACAACAACAGTTTCCACAACTATCAACAAAACATCAAATGATGGAATTCCTCCAAGACGAAAGGTGTTGCATCCCCAGGCAGTTGTAGGACCCATGCCAAGGCGCACTGGGGCACTTCCTCCAGATTCTGGGTCTCAACGCCCTTAAGAACACTGTTAGCATTTCTTTTATTTTGGCAGTTGTCTGTAGCTCTATGAGCCAGAACCAGAGACCTGTAATTTACAGCCTATCCTTTCACGCCAAAACGTCTGATGCTAGTCTGAGGTATTTCTTGAGCTTCCTATAAAATCTGCCTCTAACAGAAATCTTTACCATGCATAGCAGCAGAGGAGTGCCTCCCCACGTTAGACGTGCCAAGAAACACATCTGTTTCCTTTTACAGTGCTATCAGAGGTCCGATCCCAAACTTGTTAGCCAAGTCCCGCACAATCAGATAACAAAAATACATTCAAGGAAAAATAATGACGTTTCCTAGAATTCTAAATGGATGACAACCGACTAAATTCCCAGCTGCCTTTGTGTCTAAAGAAAGCAGACAAAAATGGAAACGGTGGACCAGACACCTCACATGCAGTCAGCAGGGTCGAGGATGCAGAACGTGTGGCCCCCACGCCTGCCACTGCTCACTCACAGCACAGCCACCAGCCTTCCCTTCCTGCCTGTGATCCAGGAGGGCAATTATAGCCATGGCTGGGGATCCCAGCAGTCAGTCAACCGGTCCGGTTGGATGCAGGGAGGAAGCTGCCTTTTGATTAAAGCATGCATGTTCAGCAGTCAGCTGAATCAATGCTGTGTTTACCAGGCCGGTTAAGAGAGTAGGGGCTGCCTGGAGGGGTACATGCCAGTGGGCTTTCCCTGTTATCCTCAGTTCACTGGAAAGGTCGCCTGGCGGCTCCACACTCGCTCCTCCAAACACGGGGAAAAAGCCATGGGGTTTGACCATGTCCAACCTCGTGGTTTCACATTGGTATACTTAGTGACAGCTAAATGCGATGCATTTGGATGCTACACTTAACTCCTAACGGGGAGAGACACGACACAGGACCGAACACAATACCCGTGTTCTGGACCCTCAAGGGAATTCTATTAACAGAAAGTAAGAAGAGTAAAACAAAACTGAAAAACAAACTGTTTGAAGAGGTACGGCATCACACTTTTCCCTTCTGTCTCTGCTGTACAGAACTGCTTTTCTGGGGGCCTTTTATCCATTACTAAAGCCTGTTTTGCTGCCGGGGGGGATCTCTCGGGGGGATATTAGTCCGCCGCTGATACAGGAGATTTTGTGCGCACAGGCAGAATGACTGCCACTGGCTTTCACAATCTGATTGTGGATGGCCTGCCCACCAGTCATTTATACCACATCAGATTAATATTGCAAACACATTACCTCATCCACATCAAAGGCCTTCTCCTAAAAGGCTCGGTACAATATTAGTTGAGATTTACAGCCATCTCTTTAACATGCTGATTTGAGCTAATCTCCATCCCTCCCTCCCTCTCTGTCTCTTTGTGCTTCATGTCTGAAGTCAGCCAACACTTTAATGACCCATTTACACAACTTCTACACCTGCAAATATAATCTTCTACAGCTCGGCTAGCTTGCTATTCCCCTAGGGCAACACACTCCACTGAAACTTGTCAGTTTCTCAAAGCATAAGGAAAGGTATTTATTAGAGCTTTGAAAAAAATATGTAACCACACCAATTACCATCAGACTTTTTATCAAAGAAGTCTCTCACAAGAGTAGGAGAAGGAGGATAAAATGGCAGCCTGATTTTTAGAAGCTTTTTTTCCACAGTTAGTTTCCCCAGACCAGCCACAGAAAATCGAGGAGTTAATAGAGATGGATAAATAATATGAACTCTAGTTGGAATCTTCTCTCTTTCAATCAACTTTTTTAATAAAGTCCTTTTTACATCAGAAGTTGTAAAGAAGTACTTTTACAAAACACCCAGCATTAAACCCCAAAGAGCAAGAGCAACCACAGTGGCTAGGAAAAACACAGTGACTAGAAAAAACTCCCTAAAGGGGCTAACGTTAGGAAGAAACATAGAGTGGAACCAGGTAAGATTAAAAGGTGCAACATTTTGAGAGCATTGCGGTAATTTAATCTAGAAGTAACAAAATCATGGATTAATTTGTCTGCATCCGGTTTTGATAAAAGTTACCAGATGTTTGCAATGTTCCAAAGAGAGAAAAAAAGAAGCTCTTGAAATATATTTTTCATGTTCATCAAAGAAGAGCACAGGAATCGGTATCGCCAAGGTTTCTCACAGTTTGAAAGAACAATTTAAAGAAATGGAGAGTTCTGGAATGACCAAGTCAAAGCGCGGATCTTAATCCTATTGAAATGCTGTGGGGTGATTTGAAATGGACTTTGCATGCAAGAAACCTCAAACATCACACAGCTGAAAAAAATCTGAAAAACTATCTTCCAGTCGATGTCAGACTGGTAGACAGTTATAGGAAACATCTTATTGAGGTTCTTTCAGCCAAATTGGGCAATACCAGCTATTAGGTCATAGGGTGTCCTAACTGTTTCCACAGTAAGAAATGGCATCTTTGTAAATCATTTGTTAAATACATTATATCATGGTTAAAATGACATTGTTTTTGGTTCAATTACATCCCCTTTATAGACATTGTTGGAAAAAAGATCAAATATTGATATGTCCATATTTCTTAAAGAAATAACAAAATATTTCAAACTGTGGGTTACAGAGTAACATCTCTCAGAGGAGCATATATAGTGAAAACAATAATGGTCCCAAAACTATGCCTTGAGGATCAAACCTACCCTTGATTTTTCAGAGGACAAGACGTATGAACTGATTTATTTTAGTTAAATGGAACATGTCCGTGCAGCCTAATATGTGTATCTAATCTCTCCAACAGAAGGGAGTTTTCAATAGTGTCAATGGCAGCACTATGATCAAGAAGCACCTGAAAGGAAGCATAACCTTAAGGCCATTTAAAAGTAATTTATCACCTTCATTAGTGTGAAGGTGATAAAGCAGCGTACAGCATGTCAACAATCCCACAATCCAAAGATAAGGGTGTGTAATCCTTCCTCTCTCTCCTATACCATACTCTTCTTCTCTCTCCTATAACATACTCTTCCTATCTCTCCTTTAAACATACTCTTCCTATCTCTCCTTTAACATACTCTTCCTCTCTCTCCTTCAACACACTCCTCCCACCAGCCAGGCAGCCAAGATACTATGATGAACTCTGTCTGGTGTACAACTTCCATTCCCAGGGGGAGTTGACCGTGTTGACCGCTTGTCACTTGACCTTGATTTACAGGTGCCTCAGTCAGCCAAGAGTAACAAATCACTATGCAATGGCTCTTCGTTTTGAATGCATGAAGCGAAGTTCCTTTATACAGAAAGGAAGGAGAGCAGGTACTGGAGTTGTACAGGCATAAGACAGAATGACACACTTTAATTATCTTATAGCATGTGGATGTCAGCAGAGCAATGTATACACGAGCATTTACACAAAACTCTTTTTTTCAAGGGAGCTAGAAAGTGACAGGCACTTTGGCCTCTCACCAGAGTAGGATTTGACATTTTGGCCTACAATTGCTTTCACTGACCACTTCCTTTACTAGTCCAAATTCATTATGTAAAGGAGCCCATTACAGAAAATTCCAGAGGGTTTTTCCTTTGCTTCACCTAGGGAAAAGATGAGTTTGGGTAAATTAAGGTTAAGACTATCACTTCTCTAAAGCTGACATGGGAGGGAACCCAGTGACCTGAAAGACATAGCCACCACACCTTTGACCACAGACTCCTGGGACCACACACAGACTGTATTGTGGCCTATTAAGACCTCTTCAACCAGTGCAGACAGACATCCTCCCTACTCCCTGTCTAATGTCACCACCTCAAAACTTTAAACTCAGAACTTTACACTAACATTCGGTCTAATTACAGACAACTTCTCAACTTAGCAAATAAACACAGGGTCAGAAATAGCCACCTCTACTAGAGTGCACTCTGGTGCTAGTGGCGGGTTTAGGGGGTTCTATTCATAGTTCCCACCAGATTCTGTGGTCACCAAATATCTGCACAGAACTGGGGTGCATGCACACGCACCCATGCTCATGCAAATACACACACTGCTCACACACACATGCTCACACACACTGCTCACACACACATGCTCACACACACTGCTCGCACACACTGCTCACACACACTGCTCACACACACATGCTCACACACCTGCTTAATCGTAGGGAATTTCTTTTGGTTCACTATAGGCTATAGTCTATATTTCAAGGGCAGTAAATGCATGTAAGAATAGGTAAGACCTGGCAAGACATGTCAGTAGTTAATAGCAATTAGTTGGCCATAATTAAATACGTTTTTAAAAAAGTGCAATGAGTTACGTCAAAGACTTGATGTGTTGATTGTAAACTATGGACAGTGGTTTATTTGGAATAAAATAAGCCAAGTAAAATTGAATTGTGCAAATGACTACACATTTGTCTTCTCAAAGACTCTCTGTCAATCACCATCATGTTAGTCACAAGGTTAACGACATTGTTAGGGAGAAATCTGTTGTTAGTGTTAATAAATAGTTTTATTTAGTTTGAATGTGAATGTTATTTAAATTGTGTCATGTAAAACGAATGCAGTGTAAAAACCTCTAAGCTTTTCTTCCATTTCAGGTTCCTCCGCCTGTGTTTACCATAATGGGTTGAAGGTTAATAGCCAGGCCCCATGCCCTTTAACTCCTCAGTGGTGACCCCACCCCCGTGAGCAGTTGTGGCGTGGGGTGAAGTCCTCTTCTCGCTGGGCTCCACTCAAGCACCTGTGCAGTGAGCAGTGGGGAGCAAAACTTGCTTTCCAGCTGTGCCCAGCTCCTGTTCTGTGTTTGGGTTTCTCTCAAACAAAACCCACCCAGATGTCCCATTCAGATAACAACTTTGGGATTGTTACAGTATATTATTTCTGAAAAGAATTAGCTAATGTTTACATGGCCACCTTTTAGACTATGGATGGAAATGTCAAACCCGGTGTTATATAAACATTGTGTTAAGGAATTCTGAGAAATTGGTTTACCATAGTGTGTTCAGTATCATAATCCAGCATGATTGAGCAATATCTAGAACCATTTACAAAGCCTGAGATAATCAATACCTCTGTATTGATACTTCAATAAATCTGTAAATAATGTTGACATTGTTTGATTATCCGTTTACATCTAGCCAAGGTGTTTCATTCACTCTTGGCCGGTATTTATGAAAATCAAGAAAATTAGTTCTTAATTCCTCAGGTTACTGATTATAACAAAAACAGTCAATGATCTTACAAGAAACTAAAAATGCTTGAGTCTTGGCTACATGTATATTCACACAGCATTCAGGGCAGATGAAAGACGTCCCTTTTGCGATGAGGCAGCTCTGGACTAACTTGAATAACTAATTGATTAGTTCATCCCGACATAATATGACACAGAATGGATGCTGCTTAGTGCAGCCAACATGAAGGTGCCTCTATTACTCAGTATCTTTCTCTCACTATGATAAACATGACCCTGCAACTATCATATTGCTCTGAATACAGTAGCATATAATGTATGTTCTTTGGGCCGGAGATGTTCCTGATCATTCAAATACATTGACCAAAGTTGAAGATGTAATTCAGAATAGTACATCTGGAATACTCTTATGTGGCCACACAAAAGCATTTTTAAAAGGTGCGTAAATTCGTAAATTCTGTGTAGCCCGATCAGAAGGCATATATGTCTGGGAACTTTTTGCCACTGACAGTGAACAGTATGCCAAACCAGGTCATTGCATGATTTCAGTTCCAATTGTGTGTGTCTAAATCGTTTTGGCTTGCTAAAAGTGTGTGTTATTTTATCATTTAGTCCAAAGTATTAATTTAAACAGCTAGCCGGCTATGCTTTTGTCAGTTCAAAACGTTTAACGTTGTACATAGAGCCTCCTTGGTAAGGTTGGACAAATGTTCCACTAGAGTCTCTAAAATAGCAATGGCTTGTTAATAATAATATTATTAATTTATTTCCCCATCCACATATGTCAAACTTTAGGATTATGATTTTTTTATGGTGATTGGTGATTGGTAGAGCATCTTGTGTCAGGACCTTCCCAGCTCACAGAGCGTAGTGCTTAAAAAGTGCCTCCCCAACATTACTGCTCCTTTCCTACTAAGCCGAGGCAGGTAGATTTTAGTAGTTAGTTGCTGTACCCTTCATACATAACCAATGACTGCCTTTAATTCACAATTTTTTGAAGCTGGTAGCGTTTAGGCCGTGTGAATACGTTTCGTGCGGGATTGCAGTTTGTTATGGATAATGATATTGTTCTGTTTGTAACGCAGCAACTTTGACTGATCAGTGGAATGATTCAGCGCATACCGCATGGGCCAGAGCGCAACCCACATGGGGGACCCCATAAACAAACAAGAGAGAATTATTCAGGGTTTAAACGCTTAAACGCCCACTTCAACAGAGGCTTTTAAGTGTGTGATTAAAACGAGCAGTGATCTTCACATGCAAAGCTCAGCGGAGCCCAACGCCACCACAGGAGCCCCATGCAGTCTCTCCCCCGCTCGCTCTCTTTCTCTCACTCCCTTTTGTCTCAATCTGTCTCGCCCCCTCTTTCCCTCCCACTATGGACCCTCCTAATACTCTCCATCTTGATCAATATTTTTCTGTGCAGCAGAACATCCCTTACGGTTCCCATTGGAGCCATCATACACTTCGTATTACTGCACAGCACGGGCGTCTACCGAACAGCCTGTCATACCACATACCCACCACTGCTCTCTTTACAACCAATTTACTCTACAACAAACATCCCTTCAAAGACACACTCAATAGTATTCCTGCATACTGCAGTGTAATATTACACAATTTCTAAACACTAGATTCCATTTAAATCAGCATTGTTAAAATGCATTATTAAAACAAGACCATATTGGTTTTTAGTTATTCAAAACTTTGTTTAAAGTGTCCACACAGAAAAATATTATGGAGAAAAAAGCATCCATCTCAGCATGATTAGTTCTATATTTAGATGGATATTCTGCTAATTAGATCTTTTCCTGATACTTAATAAGCAAATGCTCATAAACTACATGAGCTTTCTCAAAACCGGAGGCTTTAGCCTCTATCACAAAACAAAAGTAAAGTGGTTATCAAAGACATAGAAAATGTGTTTTAAAAGTTATATATTTAATTAGCCACTTTAAGTAAAAAAAGCCTCTCTTCTACCACAATTAACAAACAATCCCCAGTGAGCTCAAAGCATCATAAAAAAGGACAAGAGAAGGGAAACACTTTGAAATGATCCAGGAATATATCTGTAGCTCCACAATGACCGTATATTTGGGAAAACAAAGCCCACATCTCATTTGCTAATCCCTGGGGATTCAAAGCACATTCCCGAGGATTGCTTTGATCTCCAGAGTGCATCCGGAAAGCCCGTCCCAGACACACGACATCCACACACACTCACACACACAGAAGCACACATTTACATAAACAAATGCCAAGCCATCTCGACTTCACAACCCTATAATTCACATTCTGAAACAAAATGCCCAGTGAAACACATGAACAATCTGATAAAGAATCACAGAGACGCAGAACTTTACAATAAGAAAAGAAGATTAACAATGGAATAACATTGTGAAGTTACACTGAAA
The DNA here is from genome assembly GCA_016801125.1 of Novumbra hubbsi. NCBI lineage: Eukaryota > Metazoa > Chordata > Actinopteri > Esociformes > Umbridae > Novumbra > Novumbra hubbsi. The sequence continues at coordinate 14,896 of JACXGK010006010.1, forward strand.
TGAATGAGGAACTGTGCAAGATGTTGCGCAGCAGAATCACAACAGACTAATAGTTCTAGATTAAAGTTGAAACCAAGAAGTTACCAAAAACCTTTATCGCACTCCATACCATTTAATTGTTATGGTCTGGTGGTAAAATTCACAACAGTAAATGAGCAGTATCTGCCTCACATCTTAATACAAAGACATTCAGCTATGTAATCTATGAGACGCGTGATGTCCCAGACACTCCTTCTCCCTGCCAGTCTCCCAGATACACAACGTAAATGACAATCCACCACTTCCTCTTCCCTCCTTTCTTGTCATTGGGGGAATAAAACCCAGAGCCAGGTGCAAGTCCCCCAACACCCCAGCTTTCTTCCTGAAGGCAAACACTTTATTTTCTTAGACCACAAATCCCAACCTCTCCCAGACTCTTCAAAGAGCAACAACAGGCCTGCCCTCTCGGGGGGTTCGTGAGGGGGGGTCTTGAGGGGTAAGGCCTGGTGATAGAGGGGCATATGACACACTGTCACACACAGCACACAGGGGGACAGCTGGTGGGAACAGCCCAGGCATGGGGAGAGGATAGAAAAGGGAGGAAGGAAGATGAGTCTGCATTTGAAAGGTTCATTCAGCACTGAGACATGTTTACCATGCTTTCGTGACCACCATTAAACACCCTACGGAAGAGGTAGAAAAGAATCTTGGGCCCAAAATCTTTCATCAAACTCAGAGGCTGAGATCATATTAAAGATATACCTAAAAAAAATAACATGTGAGTGAAAAATCTGAGAGCTGGTACCCAGTTTGATACAGAGGGTTCGGGGCATAAGTTGTACTTTGCCATTCATTCAGAGCAATGTTTGTGATTATTTTGTCTCTTTTTTTAAAAGGTTTAGAATCCCAACGTGAGATGGAACTTCGTGAGAATATTTGAAGATGGAAATTCTTGAGAATGTTTGAAGATGGAACTTCTTTAGAATATTTGAAGATGGAACTTCTTTAGAATGTTTGAAGATGGAACTTCTTGAGAATGTTTGAAGATGAACTTCTTTAGAATGTTTGAAGATGGAACTTCTTTAGAATGTTTGAAGATGGAACTTCTTGAGAATGTTTGAAGATGAACTTCTTTAGAATGTTTGAAGATGGAACTTCTTCAGAATATTTGCTTTGGAGGGTAGAGGCCTGGCCTCACGAAGCAGAGGTGTCTGTGACGTCACCACAACCACCTTCCTGTCCCTCCCTGGCCCATTTTGAATGTAGTCTCATTTAATCGGATACAACCAGTACAGCCCACAGTCTAAATGTGAGAAACAGATGGAGCCTGGGAGGGAAAGGGGGACAGGCGGAGAGCTGAGATGGCTTTAGGGAGGAGCAACTTGGCAATGTTGTCTGAGAAAAGGCTTTAACAACTCATCAAAAGAAATCCTTTCGGTCTTCTAGGCTAAGCGTACAACTCACGCAACACAGTCTGAATCACCTAACTAGGTAATGTCAACTTTAATAGGATATATAAAAACCTCAGCATGTTACTGAGGTCATCTTTGAACAATAGGACAATAGCACCTGTCATTACTGTTTAGCTCCACATAGAATGTATATTTTATAACTAAATGTTGGAATTCGAAAACACATAAAAAACTGTTTCATATTGTCTAATTTCAGAACGTCTATTATGCAAGGAAACTCTTTGTAGCAGTTCAGTTGTTCCCCTCATATCCCCCCCGCTGACCATGACATAACCTAACACAACTCATGGTATACATACTCAGCTAATGAAAACATGCCTAATGTAATCAGCTCAACCTACGTGTTCCATGAAAGGGAATTGTTGCAGTGGTTGGCTGAAGCAGCAGTCAATCAAGATCAAAAGGATTCTGGGCCGTGACTCCCCAGTGCTGCCTCCATCTGACCCACATTCCCCTAGACCCCAGTTCAGCAGGAAGTCAAGAAGGTCTATAAATAGCTATCTTTACAGGTATCATATACAACTGGGACTACTTTTATAGAAAACAAATAAATATCTGTATTGTATTCGTACCTATCTTAGATTTGTTTTAGTTTTTCCACTTGGTAAAGTGATTGGGTTTCAGTATTTCCTGTGACTTGCAGAAAGCAATCATTTCATTTTTATTTTGTAATGCTAATCCTTCATGCTAAGGTTAAGTCATACATTATTTATAAGACATTTGAGAATATCACGCATTTCACCAAATCCCTATCTCACTATTAATAACCATCATGTCATTAACACCTTTCATATTATATTATACATTTTCTCACTGAGCTGTAAATGCCATTATGCACATATAATTAAATTATTTATAAACCAGAAACTGACGGTTCCAAAATGTTTAAAACCATCCAAAGTTTTCAGCTGGGTTCTTCTTCCATCCTGGCCAAATCTCACTTAACCACATCTGGATAATGAAAACATGCTCCATAAAACAATCCCACCCTTTCACATGTATCCCACAATGCTCTGGCACATGCCTACACTCATCTTGAGCCCATAAAATGTTTGTTCTAAATCCTTTCTCCATAACTATACTCAACGGAACAGATTCACCCTGATGAATATGTTACGGTAACATGTTACGGGAGCATGTTACGGGAGCATGTAACGGTAACATGTTACGGGAGCATGTTACGGGAGCATGTTAGGGTAACATGTTACGGGAGCATGTTACGGGAGCATGTTACGGTAACATGTTACGGGAGCATGTTACGGGAGCATGTTACGGGAGCATGTTACGGGAGCACGCGACAAACTCAAACACATCCAGGATAAACCCCGTCCACAGAATATTTGAAGCCTGAGAGCAGGAAGAGTTCGGATGACACGGACCAAACCAAGATGTGGTCCATACCTATAATATACTAAAATTGTGCCACATCTCTGTTCCTGCAGTAATGTAATGCAAGTATCTGGGTGGCGTTCTCCAACCAGGGAAGGGTGGCAGCAAAATCAAGTTAATTGCAGTGATTAAAATGTTCAGTATTAAAGACGTGTTGGTGCCAATGGGCATGGGATAAATAACAACAACAAGCAACATTACCCGTGGCCTGTTGACTAGTGTCTGGGGAAACAATTGGATTTTTGTTATCAATAATATTTGGACATACACACGGACATAAACACATGGACATGAACCTATCGATTAGCATATACTTCTTTCTCTCTGATGTTATCACAGAACTCTACGTAGTTATATCAATGCATTATCTAAATGATCTAAATAGCAGTTACAAATCCATCATATGTCTTAGTAATAAAGACAGCCATGTAGAAACATTTGGAAAGGTTGTTTTGCATGCCACAGTGCTCTGGCCCGAATGTTGTCTATAGGTGTATTTAAGACTTCCCTATATGCGCAATGTTTCATGAAACCATATACTACCAATTACAGTCTACAAGGCTTCTAAAGTGGTGAATGATGAAGAATGAAACGGACAGGTGATGTTGGGACAGTGGCAGAGTGTAGCTTTCTCTCCAGTGGGTGCAAACTTTAGCCGTAGAACGCCCACCCCTCTGCCACTGGAATGTTACTATTGCTACCTGATTTCTCAACTAAAAGAAAGAGGCAGATATAATACAAATATTTTATCAAATGTTCCCAAATAATATGGACGTTTTACCTACCACGATGAACAGAAGCTTGTTATTAGGCTACAACAAAATGTACCTGCAGTTACAAAACTTTGCTGCTAGGTGCAGTGGGACCTGGATCATAACTGCATTCCCCCATCACTTGAAGCAGAGATGCTGCTCGCGTCATTGTAACGTCAGATCTGTTCATCTTCTCATGCCTCTGCTGCTCAACAACTCTCAAGGGCACATATTTTCATATACATTTTTATTATGTATTGCTTTTAGTAGAATCAGATCTATCTACATTCCATTTTTACATTTTGTTACTTCAGATAGCTATCTTCCACAGCACAAAACCTTAACAATAGGTGCTTTAAAAAACAATAGGTGCTTTGCAGCTTTGCTGCTTAGACCCTAATGACCCGAGAAGATTTAACATTAAATCCAGGGTTGCCATATATCACTCATAATATACTGGCAATCACCATGTGTACTCCACATAAAGTCCCTCAGGTTTGGAAGCAACTGGAACAATCTCACACTGCACCGCACCGAAAACAATTCTACTATCACCACCAACATCACTTGTTTGATGGGCAGTACACAATTAGTTACCAGGTAAACAAAATTGGCAGTAAGTCTGGCACTGCACGTGTTTCTGATTGCTATTGTGAATTGAAAATTGTATTTAAATATTATGTTCATGTTATTTAAATGAAGTGGTCTTCATGATCATTGTTGTTGTTAGGGGCTTTGACACCATGTGCTTGCAACAAGCAGAACTGACCCCCTCATGTCACCAATGACACACTTAATACTGTGCATGTCAATACATAAAAAGCTCAGCCATGCTGGTTTTCGCATGAACCTCCCTGGACTCACACCTTGGCAAACCACACATTTCATTTAGAAGCCTTATGAAATGCTTTAATAGTAAAGGGCTGGGGAAAATCCCAACAAAACAAACAATGATGAACACATTTCGTTTAGGTAACACAATGCTGTTCTCATTTCCATGAAAGCGCATAAGAGAGCAATGCGTGATGTGTCAGAGAGCAATGCATGACAGGTATGTTTTTTAGGTCTCTGTTTCAGTGGGCTGTATTCCTGAGAAGCGCAATCCTTTGAGAAGTGAACATCCCTAAACAAAAGAGGCTCCTCTGAAGTCTTTCCAAAATAGATGTCTCCTCTTGTCAACAACCCAGGTCACATCCAAAATGGCACTCTCTAACCTATGTAGTAGTCCAAAGAGCTCTGGTCAAAGGGAAGCATTTTCTAGGGACTAGTGTGCCATTTGGGATGTATCCACTGTGTGTTTTAACGGGATGCCAAATCTGAAACAGACATAACCTCCACCACCTCTACCACAGCCTCACAATGCACCGCTGTCACCAGTCTGTCAGACTGCAATGCTTTCAACTCAGCCGTGATGTATTACCTAGAGGAAAACGTCAGCGGCATCTGTTCTTGGTGGTGGGGCACATTTGTTCCCATGCACCGTAAGCACTGAATGCTGAGACAGGCTACCAAAGCAAGCAATGTGCCCAAAACAAGCAAGTCTGAGAGCCTTTCTGGAATAAGTAGTACTAACACGTGTTTTGATTTGTAGAAAATACAAGGATGACAGACTGGAAATGTCTGGAAAAATATGTGTTAATGGTAAGACTTACTAAGCTACAAAGGTTTCCCCTCTTAAATGGGTGTAGTCTATCATAAGACAAGTATGTATAGTCAAGACTGTCATCATTTCACTTTTTAATTCTCCAGAATCAAAGAAGCACCCACATGGTATTTTAAAGTGATAATGTATCTTAAAGATTTCAATGTGAATGATATTAACACACTGGTTCGAGAATAAGTTCCCTTATGTTTTTTTTAAATAACAGCTTGAACTGTATCTTCCCAGAGTGCTACACGCCTGCAACAGACATTCAGAAAGGTATGTTATCGAGACTCTGGGGTATAGCCAACAGTGTATTAAAATGCTTTAATTTTTTAAGAAAAGCTCTGATCCGTGTTATGTCTGCTTCAATTGGTTGTAAAAGAGTAAACATATTGTTACTTTTTTAGACAGCTTCTCTGTTTTTCTTTTCGATGTTTGCAAAATGCACAGATATCTGAATCAAGCAACATTCCTTGAAAACCTCCCTGAATAGGCTACTTCAGAAGCGGACTTTCCGCGGTCTGAGCGTGTTTGAAGAAATATTTAGCCGACGATATAGGCTACTCTCAGCCTTCATCCCTTTACGTATAGAAATTAAATAAAGTATTTGAAAAATGACATTGGAATTTCTGTTGTAAAAACGGAAGTTAATTCGAAACAAGCAAAAATTCTGTAAAAAAAACTTTAGTCAACAAATTATCCCACTAAAAATATATAGCCTACTATCTTGGTTTAGCCTCGTAATGTCAATCTAAGTAAACATATGACCGCCCAGGCGTCATTGTGTCAACATCAAACAGATTTCAACCATTTTGACTTTGAACTTATAATAACTTAATATTCGAACATTGCCTTCACTTACCCGAGCAGACAGCCCGCACTTATTTTTGTGTTGACAGTCCTGTTGCTCAAGCCGCGAGCCCGTGCAATAGTATTTCTGTTTCACGAGCCAATCGTCGATTCCTTTCCTTGCCAAACAGGCATTAACTACAAAACTGTCGCCTGAAACGAACATAAAAGCACTGTTATTACTATGTAACAAAGTGAAAGGTTAACATTTAAGATACAATGCACATCCTTCCTCATCATTGTTTTTCCTATTTTATTTAAATTGTCGATCTAGACTTTTTCCAGAGAGGTTATAAATGGTGTGTATAGCCCAGTTACATGGGAAAATAAACTACACATAAGATACTTACACAATTTTGTATTTTTGTTTTCAACAAAATATTGAAAGGTGTAAAACAAACGTATAGCATGTCCATAAAGGCTACTCACCCTCTGGACTCTCCCTTGGTTTACAAATAGCAGCTTTTGGGACATTTTCGGTGAGAGAAAGAGAACAGAAAGAGTAGGCATTACTCGAAAGTATTACCGCAAGTGTGCATTCATAGCAAGGTTTAGGGCTAAAATGTCCAAGGAACATTATACCTTACCATGTTTCGAGTGAAGTTTACCCATTTCTCTGCATTGAGTTGGGATTGAAACCCATCAGATTTATTTATAATCCAAAAATCAACGATATGCGGACGATACAAGAAGCGTCAAAAGCTCCTCAGTACATCCTACTACCGCAGCAGCGCCACACTAGCCTTTGATCCGTAGCAAGCCTTTCCCCCACCGTCTCCCTTCCAAGCGTAGAGGAGGCGGTTACCAAAACCAGTACTTCAACCGCTGAAGGAACATGATTGACACCTCGCCCAAGATTAGACGACTTTTAGGCTGGATGAAGTCTGTGTTATTGGACGCAGGCGGCGCATGAAAGCCAGTAGAGATTCTTTTAGAGTCTCCAAATATAAAAAAAAGAAAAAAGCTCCAGCCCAAGATCATTTCCAGCAAGCTAACCAGGCACACTGGCGGAAGAGAAGTGCGACAGAGATACTGGGATGGAGAAGAAATACTACTTAATACAAAAACGAAAATTTGATTGAAATTTGAACACAATATATTTGTTGCATTTCTCTAATTGCGTCCTATCATATATTTTATTTTTTATTTTGGTTTTGTTTTACTCTCATTTTACCAGGCATGTTGGCTGATTTACAAGGAACTGGAGAGCAATTATGATAACTGCTTTAAGGGGAATCCGTAACAACACATCGATCGGAGGATAAATAGCTTATGAATAACTTTTAGAAGTCAAAATAAACTTTGTATAACAAAGGTTTTTTTGAAAATCAACATTGATCACGTCCTTGTGATATTTGTGACCAACATGACCAATTAGCAAATGAAGAAAAGTGTTACATTTGTTTCTTTTGCCTGGTTCTTTTGCCTGGCACACATACACCAACCATCAGCGACGTAGTGGTAAAAATAAGTTGGTAAATTATTAACTCCTTCAGGCGATAATGTTAGGAGAATCAATATAAAGCAAACCATGTGAAATCACTGTATCATGTGATTTATTTTCCAGTCAGTTTATTGGTAGGGAAGGCATGAAATCAACATCTGCTCATTCCTCCTTAAATATATTCCTACACAAAAAATATTTAAAAAATTTGATATTGAATTGTGTTTTCTTTTTAATCACAATCATGTTTATTATCTCAGACGCTCCGCTGCAAATATGTCTTTTAAATTACTAAAGTGCACTAGTGTGGATTTCCGGTATAAGTCAATAAACAATGTATATTCTTTTATTGTTGACAGCAAATTCATGCTTTTTCAAATTTCTACTCAATCGGTTCATTAGTTATATGAACAATGCTACTATTTTTCCTAGTACTAGACGAACAGTTATTTTATTGACGGGATGACGGCGACAAAAGCATCAGCCGATCTTCTAAGGATTAGGCTACATGCCACTATATTCCCACAGCACAGCCGCTGTCCTCCAGCTCTAACTCTACCAGGCGACACTCCAGCTGCCCACGAGAGGCCATTACATTTTTTCAAGCGCCTGCTACCACAAATGTTTGTGTGAAGAGAAAAATTAAAGGAATTCAGTCAAATAAAAATGTACAAGTTTTGCAAGTAAGTGTAATAAGTGACATTGTAACAAGTGAACGTTAAAGTGACAAAACCAAAGTAAACTAAATCTGCATAAACAAAGTCACAAACTCTGTTTGAGACACATTAGAAAAGCATAAAAAAGAGTAATCTCAATGCAGTAGCAGTATTAACATTATTATAAAAGATGACACACCTTTGCAAGATGTCTGATCTAATTGATTAAACGTGGTATGATTGTTGATGCCAGAAGTGGTGGTTCCAGCATCTCAGAACCCGCTGACCTTCTGGGACTCGTCATACAGTCTCTAGAGTTTACTGAGAACTGCCGATAATGAAATACCAAGTGAGCAGCAGTTGTTTGGGCAAAAACACTGTTCCAATTTAGCTAAAGGTGTTCAGTGGGGTTGAGGTCAGGGCTCAGTGCAAGCCGCTCAAGTTCCTTCACATCAACCTCATGGAACCATGTCTTTTTGGACCCTGCTTTTTGCACAAGGGCACAGTCATGCTGGAACCGGAAATGTCCTTCAACTGTTGCCGCAAAGTTGGAAGCACCTAATTGTCTAAAATTCCCTTGTGTCCTATAGCATTGATACGACCCTTCACTGGAACTAACAAACCCTGAAACACAGCCCCTCCTCCATCATCCCTCCGCCTCCACAGTGGGCACTTTGCGTTTGGCTGGCATCCGCCACGCCCAGATTCATCCATCAGACTGCCAGATAGTGAGGCATGATTCATGACTCCAGAGGACACGTTTCCACGGTGCTGTATGCCACTCCAGACGGTGCTATATGCCACTCCAGGCGACCCTTATCATTGCACATGTTGATGTGAGGCTTATGTACGGCTGCTCTGCCGTGAAAACCTGTTTGGTGAAGCTCCCGATACACAGTTCTTGTGCTGAAGTTTGGACCTCTGTGGAGATTTGTACGCACTTCAGTGCAAGGTGGCCTCACTCAGTGAGTTTGTGTGGTCTACCACTTTATGGCTGGGCTGTTGTTGCTCCTAAACACTTCAACTTCGCAATTACTGCACTCACAGTGACTGACTGAGTCAGATTTAGTATGGCAGAAATTTCCCAAACGTACTTGTGGCAAAGTTAGCACCTATGACAGTGCCACGTTAAACGTTATTGAGCTCGTCAGTACAACCCATTGTACTGCCAATGTTGGTCTATGGAAATTTCATGGCTCTGTGCAGGATTTTATGCACCTGTGAGCAACGGGTGTGGCTGAAACACCTGGACTCAATATTTAGTGTTGGTGTCCACTTTTGGCCATATGGTGTATACACATAGTAAAGACCCAGCAACAGGGTGCACGATATATGTTTCTTTCCCTTCCAAGATGAAGGCTAAATAGATTTTGTGCAAACATACAAAAATCTCCTGGAGTTCATGAGTGCACACATTTTTGTACTGTCAGCCATGGTAAGAGAAAACCACTCTGACATTGCAAGCGGGATATTGCACTATGTCATTATATTTAAATTGCACATTGAGTATAGAGTCCATGAAATTGGTTTGTTTCTGCGTTGGATATGAATGTAATCGCATACCCTGTATGAAACACATTGCAATAATTGACATACTATGCAACAAAGGGCTAAGTGAATGTGCTACTGAACGTACCTCCATGGCTGCCATTCACCTGCTGCTGCCGTGAAAAAGACTGAAAAAGCTTTTCATCAGCATAATAATCACTTATAGTTGGCCTCTTGGCCCATTTATAGATCTAGTGGGGCATCTGGCATTGTTACGGATGTTCCATTTATTTGTATTTATTTAAAATGTCTAGGGCTGATGCTTATAGTTTAATTTATAGTTTGAAATTCATTCAAATAATAGAAACATGTCCTCATTGCAGGAAATATTTAGCAGATTCTACTCCAGATATTCCTAGGTGCTTCTTCTGGATTGTGACAACCTTATAGTGGTCCTGATGAGGCCAGATAGCTGGCACAAAACTGTTGCAATCTTGCATCAGATTTACGATATTACTAACCCATTGTAAAAAAATTAGCCTTGAGCAAGCTGACATTATATATCTATAAAGCTCTATATCTTTGCTTAACAGAAATCCAATGGGTAGCACCTTTACATTACTGTCTTGAAAAGAAAGTTAACAGTGGACGTGGCCCAAGTGATGGTAAGGGTCATTATACTGGGAATCTCACAATCAATGCTAAGTTAACATAGTTGGTTGGTCTTGTGAAACAGTTTCTAACCTCCTAGCCAGGCAGCTAACGGCACCAACACCAACAAAAGTTTAGGTGTGTAGTTCCAGTACCAGGGTCTTAGACTCTACTCTGCTAGTGCTTTCGGGAAGACTCCAGTCTATGTTCCATTAGGGATGTCTGTTTCTGACATGCCCTTGGCCTTAAAATCACTGTAATTGCGGGCTCCCCCTTCATCTTAACTCCTGACAGAAACCACAAAACCCCTTCAGCCTGCCTGCTTTGCCATTCAGACACAGTTCAGCAGAACCAGTAAGTGACATTTCTTAATTAGTCAGACAGAAGTCTATAAATCTGCTTGGATAAAAGTTGGCATGTTATGACGTTGGCATGTTAGAGAAGGATGGGCTTCTTTTTCTCCTCAGTAGGGCACTAATATGACTGAACATACACGTTTCTGCTTGCGTTTACCAAAATGGGAAGATGGCATGCCCAATAGTCGAACCTTTTCTGGGAGATTTTTCAGGTCTTTATGGATATAAACTCAATATGTAGTGGAACCATCAATGTTGTCCCGGACACAAGCCGCCAAAGCCCCCCTTCAAGTACATTTCCCCTAAACTGCAGTTTCTGCATCCTATGTCTGTCATCACATGTTGTACCAAAGGAATCAAGCCGCTTTGAACTCCTCTGCCGCAGACATGCAGACAAGCTTGTTATTATTGCCACTTGCGCCTGCGTTTGCTGGGAATCAAGGCCTGTCCCTCTGACACACTTCCTGTTCTTTGAAGAGGCCAACGGAGAGATGGCTCTGCATGCCCTGTTTTCGAGCCTGGCGCTTTGATGACTTGGAGAGAGGAGGTGGAAGGGGTTTAAAACCCAAATTCCATTTTACGGATGGATCTGACAACAATCACTGATGCTCCTGAAATTGTGTAGTGGGCTGCTTTCAGCTCCATTACTTATCGGTTGGCTCTGGAACGGTCCAAAACAATAGTTTATAATGGTCTTCTTATGTCCATGTCTAATTACATACTTTTAGTGTCTCTAATATAATGCTTGTCTGACTTGGACATCAGAGAGTAAATTGCATTTAGGGTACCAGTGTGTCTCAAGTGGTGTATGGAATGCAGGTTTTAAGATGAACATCTGCCTAGCTGTCAACCTATTTACTATTCAACTTGGTGGTAAAGCCCAGCTCATATCAACATCAGACATTCAGCCTTTTCAGATAATGACCTTGTAACTCCCCAAGGAGCACATTGGAGGCCTCATCGGGGAGGAGGAGTGAAGGGAAAATATAGAAAAAAGGCGCTAGCACCTAGATGAGCAGCTGCCAGGCGCTTAGAGCACCGACATGTGACTGTTGCCTTTTTTTTGCAGGACAAAACAGGCTGGATGTTGTAAAGGGTAAAAGACAATCGTGATTGAAGTACAGTGTTTGTTCCTGGAGTGGTTATGACTCAGCTCATTGTAGTGGGCTCAGCGTGTGATGTGTCAGGCAAGGGTTTGCGGGGGGGTGGAGCTCCGGTCTGTCTGTGTGCAGTTACATATGGAGAACGGAGAAGGTTGTCTATAGTCATCAGGTCTTGGATTCATTCTTGAATAGCTTATCAGTAGTAAAATACATCAGATGTAGAACATTTACAAAAAAAAAATCCTAACCTAAAATGCACTGGTATGTTTTTTTAAGAAAACAAATTCTGGGGAATTTATTATATATCTTTATGATATTGTAAATATGAAAGGTAAAATTATGTCACACAATTAAAGAATCAGTTAAATAAATGGCTAAAGCTATCAAACATGTGTAAAATGTATGTAAAATGTCCATTTATATTCATGTTGTCTGTGAAGCTCATGGGGAATATGGTTTTCTCATACTGGTACTCATTGTGTATACTGGTCCTGTCCCCCTCTAGGGCAAGTTTTAATTAGTGGCCTGTACAATGACAAATGCTACTGTTGTTCTTTGTATTTTTGTATATATGTATGTGTTGTAAAGGGGTCAAAATTAAATAATTTCACTTATAAAATATATAATTAATAAAATAAATATATAACTTTAAGTGCCACATTATTATGAAATTATTATTATTATCAAATAATTGTATAAATAATAAGTCATAATAATACATTGTATTTACCAATCTCTTTTTCATCATCCTATGCCCACTTGTTCATAATATTGTGACCTATTTCCTAATTTCATGGCATCTTTCATAATTTAACAGAGTATTTCATAATTTAACAGAGTATTTCATAATTGAATGGCATATTTTAACATTTTATGACATATTTCAACATTTAATGACATATTTCATTGTGTATTTCATGATCACAAGGGACACTCACTCAGCCTGTCAATCAATGCAAGTGGGTGGTCTTTAGCTGCTGATCCAGCAACACTAGCTTGATGGGAGAAGTAGTTTATTTTCCCATTCACTCTCCAAAATGTACCCAGACTTGTACCCTTCATTCTTTTCAAATATATAAACATTTCACAATAGTGATTTCCGAGCTTAGAAGGAGATCGTTCATTTGATGGCTTTACGGACTGATTGATCATCACAAAAGTCCATAACAGTCCTTCTTTTAAACAACTTTGGTAAAAATGTATGAAAGAACGAATAATTGGAAACAAAGTGGCGACATATGGGTGGTTCCACTTTTCGAAGTGTGTAGTTTAATAATGATTTCATTTCAATATATATGTGTTGGGTTTATGATGCAAAAGTTGGGAGAAAAACGACAGGAAATACAATGTATTATTATAAAATATCATAACACTATTTGAAAAGGGGTATGATCAAATTATTTTATATTAATGTACCACTTAAAATTATATATTTAATTAATAGTTTATCTATTTAATTATTGAACTGTGACGGCAGGAGTCCTGCATAGTGACTGTGCTCCTTGATTATGTGAATCATTGTGTTTTTTGTAAAAAATGCAGAGTAGCACAAATTTCAACAGAATCTGACCCAATCAATTATGTTCAAAAAGATTTCCTATCAACATCCAGGTTATGCAGTGGAATATTAGCAAGGAATTTTTCATCTTGCTGTGTTGCTTGTCTATGGCTTGCTTGAGAAAGCTTTATCATTGAAAAAACACACTGGCAAACATTTCTGGCATTACGTCTGTGTGTGTTTGGAACAGAATGCATGGAAAACACAATATTACAAATATGTCCACGAGAAATATATTGTTATTGTGTCTTTGGCTTGAGTCTTTTGATGCTACTGCATGTTTGATGCAGATGTTCAATTTAACATCTCCCACCTGCTTTATTTCTGATGTGTAATGTTTTTATAAAGCTTATACCAATCCAACCCAAGTGGGGTTCATAGGTCATAGGGACGGGAAGAGTCCACAGCTTGCGCCAGAGCAGGTTGAAGAGTTAGTTAGTCAGATTCTGAGGATAGGTGAATTCTGAGGATAGGTAGATTCTGAGAATAGGTGGATTCTGAGGATAGGTGATAAGCTCAATCAGGGCAGTCAGACCACGGACAGTAGGAATGGGATGTCTACAAACCACAGCAACAGTGTGAGAGATGTTCCTTGAGATTTGAATGTTAACAAGCAACCGCTTAAACTGTCAATACATTGACAAAGTAACATGAGCACAGTATCTGTCTGGCTCAAAGTTGTGAGACAGATAACGTTTAAACCTCCTCAGAGCTTGCAGTGGGGCCTCTTCAACATTTATTTGCTCCTGTTAGGCCAAATCATACTAAGCAACAACATTGCCTACCATAATTAGCCAGATGACACCCAAATTAATAAAGCTATCTTGCATAGTATCCATTGCCCATCAGACTCACTCAGCCTGTGCCTTGAACGAATCAATGATTGGATGTGCCAGGACTTTCTTCAATTAAATAAAAATACATTTAAAATAAGTGTCTTTGGTGCCAAAGACTGACAGTTAGAGATTACCTTTACATTCTGATCGGAATTTTAATAACCACACAAAATGAATAACAAAATCAGCCCATGAACAAATCTAGAATTAAAGGATTCATGTCCAGACAAGATCTAGAAAAACATTTTGACACTTTTATCTACAGTCAGTTTGACCACTGTAATAGCCTTTTTCAGATTTAAAAAAATTATAAAAATAATAAAATTGCATCAGAATCCTGATTCTTGCGTTATAACAAAAACTAAGAAAGCAGAGCACATTTACACCAATTCTTAGGGCTCTGCACTGGCTTAGAGATTTTTTTGGAAGATATTGCTACTCGTCTATGAAGCGTTCAATGGTTCTCAGTTATGAACCCTCTAGATCCTCAGGTCATCAGGGTCCAGTTTGCTAACTGTTCCCAGTGTTGGTGAGGCAGTGATTAGTCATTATGCAGGGCAGAGATCGAGCAAATTGACAGAAAATAAACTAAATAAATAAAACTTTAAAACCCAAGATGAACAGCTTTTTTCTCTACTGCCTTTTACTAATCTTTTAATTATCTTTGAGCCTTCTTAAATGCAGTGGGTTTTTTTTGTATGCATTGTTTTTCAAATGTGCAGTGGTCTTGTTATGCTTTTATGTTAAATGTATTTGGAGTATGTAATGCATTTGTATGTCTGGTATTTTTTGGCCTAATAATGTAATGCACTTTGAATTGCTCCTGTGTATGAAATGCTATACAAATAAACTTGCTAGAGAACCCATGAGCTACAGAGGGCTGATACATCACAGGCTGGTCAATGAAGGTGCTTCTTTAACATATCAGGAGTCTGTGCTGATTGTCAGCGCAAGTACAGTGGGGCAGTTCAATGGATACTTAAGAGAGGAATCATTGGCTTTTTCAGGTGGCATATTGGAAAAGATAAAGCAGATAGATCACAGCAAGGCAACAAGAGAAAAAACAACAGCTCAGCTGGGTGCTTGCAGTGAATTTGGAGATTATACAAGTGATGATCCAAAAG
Source organism: Novumbra hubbsi (assembly GCA_016801125.1). Lineage (NCBI taxonomy): Eukaryota > Metazoa > Chordata > Actinopteri > Esociformes > Umbridae > Novumbra > Novumbra hubbsi. Next base: position 30,198 of record JACXGK010006010.1, read on the forward strand.
TCAAAACAAATGGTAGTGGGTGGAGAAGGATGGAGACTGAGATTTGCTTCTCATAAATGTTTGTACATTGATATAACATTAAATCAGGACAGCCTTTTGCTCAGGACATAAATGTTTGTACATTGATATAACATTAAATCAGGACAGCCTTTTGCTCAGGACATAAATGTTTGTACATTGATATAACATTAAATCAGGACAGCCTTTTGCTCAGGACATAAATGTTTGTACATTGATATAACATTAAATC
>JACXGK010006011.1:0-30450 GCA_016801125.1 Novumbra hubbsi
CCCCCCACCTCCCCAAAGGACCCTCCCTGTCTCCCACCTCCCCAGGACTCAGCAAACAAACACACAAACAGACACACAAATGTGTTTGTAGCTGGGGATTGTGTGCCCGGGAAGGGCAGGTTGGGGATGGGCGGTTCCAGCAGCAATGCTTTCGACTGGTGCATAATGTTCTTCACGGATTGGATGATGAATGTATTCCTGTGCAAGGAACAAAACATTGTTTTCAGTTGAACTGGGGCCGGGTAAAGCTTGTGGCCAACCAATCGTATGAGTCAATGTGGAGTGTAATTTGAACAGTGTTACATCCAATGTCTGCACAGTTGTGAAATGCAAAGGGGCATGGGTTTGTGCGTTGTCTCAGCCCTAGATAGGGATTCCCATTGTCTCGGTGGTACTGCAGTTTGCTTCCGGAAGAGCTACACAGCGTTTCGTTCTGTAAGCTTTAATGTGGATAAATATTAGTTTGGCCGAAAATCAACATTGCTTTGACACTACTAACACATATGTCCCATTTCTTGGGCTGGACATCCAAATGCTGGGTGAGTACAATACTTATTACAGTAATATGACTTTACCAGCTGGTATGTTTATTAGCGAACTGCGATTAACACAGGTAATCCCCTTTGATATCCTTATACACAATACTGTGGTTTACTGGATTACATCTTTTGATGGCTTTGCCTGGAGTTTTGGGGTCGAGTTTGCCTTTGTTTCTGGTGGCTGCAGTCGTGTGTGTTCCTCTGTGTGGAGTTCCCTCCACTTCTTGTCTTTCGGAAGTAACACGTTTCCTCATCTAATTCCCTGTGACGGAGGTCTACGTCAGCCATTGGTCTTTCAGCCCCTACCAGCAAACGGAGAGGGTCTGTGGACCGTGGGCGTGCGCTATCATCACCCGCGTGGTTTTATCAATCAATGCCTCCTGTCGACAAGGTGGTGGTGTGAGACGAGCGAGGCACATCGGACAGATTTAGCGTGCTCCGGCCGGCGTGATGCTCCCAGTGCTTTAGCCCCATCGGGACAGAAACCATCCAACTCTACGGCGAGCGTCCCCAAATGTCTCCCTGCTCCCATTTACTGGCCGCTGATTTTGACCCAAGCTCATAGGGGAGGTAATAGGGGTTTGGTGGCCGGGCCTCACCCTCGGGTGATCTGTTCTGTGTACGGTAAGCCGGTCCACTGAGCCTGCAGCTCGCATCCCGGTGTTCAGGCGATTTCCTCACTCTCGTGTGTGTGTGTGTGTGTGTGTGTGCCTGATGGCCATATAAGCCTAGCTTGGCCAGAGGGAGCCGCAGGACTGTAGGGAAGGCTCAGGCAGCAAGCAGCGCCTAAAAAGGAAATGGTCTCGATTTTTATTGTTTCCCCATTACGCCCAGCGCGGATAAACACTGTGATGCGGAGGGAGAGTGGGAGAGAGTGAAGGAAAGAGAGGGCCTGGGAGGGAGAAATGAGAGAGAGGGAAGAAGAGGGGTGGGGGGGGGGGGTGTTTTTTCCGTCGTGTCAGCTGAGTGTTTACTTCCAGGGGACCCTCAGCAGGGCAGCTGTGGAAGCCCCACGTAAACATTCCTGGGAGAGGAACTGAGGTCCGCTCTGGAGGCCAGGCCTCCTCCTGCCCTGCTCCTCATCAATCTCCTCTTTCTAACCCGTTCTGATCTCCTCTCCCTGTGCAACGTGTGTTTTTTTACACCCCTGTGTGGGCCCGCTTTCTCTTTAAGATGATGGCAGACTGCCTTGTACCACAGCAGCAGACAGCTGTGTTCGTGGGGACGACCCAGGAAAAGAAAGAAACTGAGCATACGTTTGGGGAAGAACAAGGACCCCGGAGACAGGGAGAGCCTAGTGATAACGGGTGTGTCCAGCGGTGTGGTTTACAACCTTTGTCAGCACTAAAAAGCAGGTAGGGATTCTCTGGCCAGCACTCCGTTTCCTCTGCAGTAAGCTCCTCATGTGTCTTTGCCAAAACTAGCATGTGGAGAATTTTGTCTCCCGGCTACACCCTACAATTGACTGGGAGGGTGCTAGTCTGCCTGGACTTGGCTATGTGCGTTTAAGTGCGTAGTATTTACGAAACAAATGGAGAGCCTGGAAGTGAAGTGGAATCTCTAAGGCAATATATATATATACGGACTGCAGAGTTGGATGGATGGAGTTCAGTACAGTACGTATTTTTCCTAATTCATAGCATGAAAATGCTTAATGTATTTACATGGAAACAGTAAGGCATGAGTCCCCCGTTAAAGTGCTGTGTTAAACTGTATGGATATTTTAGCGTTGTGCACTCCAGTTTCTGTTGTAATTCTACATGGCGCTAATCATTTCCACTAGTAAACTGTGATTAGAACCATGGCGTCATGGCTTGTGTGCGTGTGTGTGTGATTGCTCCTTGACGTGTTTAAATGTACGGTCAATCCCACATTAATCTGAAATGACCTTCTCTCTGTCAATTAGTGTTGAATAATTGCGCTACTCTGTTTTGTTTTTCTGGGGACAATGGACTACTGTGTGGGCGCGGTTGTCTCTCGCTAAGTCTCTTTGGCTAAAATGTCTAAGGAGTGGCTGCCATTGAAAGCTGTCTCTGCAGTCTCTGTCGGTCTTTGTGTGTTTCTGTCTTTGTTTCAGTCTCTGTCTGTCTTAGTCTATATCTGTCTTTGTCTCTTTATGTCTGTCTTTGTCTCAATTTCTGTCTTTGGTTCTCAGTCTCTGTCTCTCTCTGTCTGTCTCTGTCTGTCTTAGTCTCTTTGTGTCTGTTTTTGTGTCTTATTCTATGTTTGCCTTAGTCTCTCTGTCTGTCTTTTTGTCTCTATGTCTGTCTTTGTGTCTCAGTCTCTCTGTCTGTCTCTCAATCTTCCCATCTGTCTCTCCGTCCTCCTTTCTGTCTGTCTGTCTTCAGCTTTCTCTCAGTTTCTCTGTCTGTCTCTCAATCTTCCCATCTGTCTCTCCGTCCTCCTTTCTGTCTGTCTGTCTTCAGCTTTCTCTCATTTCTCTGTCTGTCTCTCCATCTGTGTCTGTAAGACAGATGGTGACTAACAGCTGTGGCAGCAGCATCACTGTGAGAGTAGGAGGAAAGCCATGAGTCACCCTGACTATTTTTAAAGCTCTCCGTCGTCCGTTGCCGTCTCTGCTCCCGATCCAGAGGACACGACTGAGCCCGCCTCCCCTGTAACCGCCTATCACAGATACTTGTGATGAGGGCCTCACAGGACCCCAATTCACGTTACAGGGAATCAGGTGTTGTTAGGTAGCGCTCCGCCCCCAAAGCTGGCAGGATGAATGTGCTGGGGCTATTAAAATAGGATGCATACGGCATCCAATCAGACAGGCAGACACCTGTATCATCTCCGCACAGTCTGTCTGTCTGCTGTCACTGTCCTCCGCTCATCAGGAAATATCTCATCCAGACCAGTGCTGGAGAAGCAGTCGTCTTGCAAATGAATTTCAGTTGAGGGCGTTGATTTGGTTCCTCGGATTAGACGCTCGTGCCAATACGTTTCTGCCTCTGTGTGTGGGAGAGAGGAGAGAAAAAAAGTCAGTCTAGTTGCAAGTTCCCGTGTGGCACGGGCATAGGTTATCCATTCATAGTACGGTTTCTTTGGTTTGAGTTCGTGTACGCGCCTCCCTCTCCGCGTGCGTCTCCCTCCACTCGGCGTGCCGGAGGCAAGGTCAGGCCTCCTTCCTCACAGCCGTCTGTTCACCCACACCGAGCTGGTAGGGAGACTCCGGTGGCGTGGTGAAATATTCATCCGTTTACCAGCCCCTGCTGTGCCCCTGCTGTGCCCCTGCTGTGCCCCTGCTGTGCCCCTGCCTCCACACACTGGCAGGATGGCAGCTCTCCTACTGGAGACGCTAATTAGTACCAACTGACCTCCTCTTCCTCTCCCCTGTCCTCCTCCACCCTGACCCCCCCCACTCTTACATGTTGGCTGTGAGACCGGGACTATTTTACCACAGAGATGTAACCCATCTAATAGGTTCCGTTCGGCTCCAATAGTATTTGTCTTTGCCGAATCTTGGCAAAATAATGAAATAGCACTTGCCTCTTTTGGAATTTCAAATGTAGTCAAATGTTTTGCAATTATTAGGAGATAATAAGATGACTTTTGCTGAGTAGCAATAGACCTCAAATAGAATTGTTTTTCTCTGCTCGCTTTTAATACATGGCATTTATTTTATTTGAAAAGTTCAGTGATCCAAACGTGATGTTAGAGTTTCTAGGATTTTGCAACGACTTAAAGGGGCTTTAAATCATTTGAAAACACACGTTGGAGTTTAACTAACTATTGTTAGCTGATGTTTGTAGTTGCTGTAAGAAGCACATCACAGATTATCAGTACCTGTCGCACCAGTCTGTAGTGGGAGATCGTCCTCTGGTTAAATAATGGCTTATGTGGTTGAGGTCCGCAGCGTTCAGGGCGTTGCCTCGCTCATCCCTCTGCCAGCCTCGTTCGGGGCTTTGCCAGCTCGCCAGCCGACGCCACGCGCTCTAACAAGGTCACCGCATCCCCCGGCTTTGACAACTTCAGACAGCTAATATGGCCTTGTTCGGTGGAGCCAGATCAGTCATGACAGCAGTGCCCGGGCCCTCCTCACCTCCCTCCTGACCTCCCTCTTGTCCTCCTGACAATCGTCTCCTCGTTACCTGGGTAAAAGGGCCTTGAGGGGTAATGCGCCTCCTTCATCAATGCCCAGGCACAACGTTGCTCCGCTTTGCTAGTGACCCGTCCTGCCCGCTCTCTTTCTCCGTGGCTTCCTGGTCACTCCGAAGCGCCTGGGCCAACGCCGCTCGGGTAGTCCGGCCCGGCTCCAAGCGCCCAGCTGCTCCTTCAGCAGAAGAAGGGACAAAGGGACTCGGCAGAGCAGCTAAACCTCTTGGATACAGTAACATGCTGGTGCCACAGATAATGTAGCGGTGGTAGCCGTGATAGCAGTGATAGCAGTGATAGCCACACGCAGATATCGGTACCGTTCTGAGGCCTGGAATGGCTCTGTTTCTCAACAATCCAGTTCCTTTCGTTTCACTAACGCCAGTATTTTTCTTGTCCTTGGGCAGGTGACATCACACAGAAGGGCTATGAAAAGAAGAGGTCCAAATTAATTGGGGCCTTCCTCCCTCAGGCACCAGTTAAAGGTAAATACCCCTGTTCTAATGGAAGCACTTTAACTACCAGTGTATGTCTCAGCTAATCTGGAGCAGGAGCCTGGTTAATGTTCTAGAACCGGGTGCTCTTGAATACCGCCAGTATCCCCTCAGTATGTGTTCACAACAAGACTGGTGTTGGAAATTGAGCTTGACTACTTATGACTCCAAATATATATAATGTCATGGTTCTTTCTTATTTTATTCACGGTTTTCACTCTTACTTTTTTTATTTGTTTTATTATTATTTTTTTACATATTAACACCCCTGTGGCTTGTTGCCCACATGGTACAGTAGTTTTGGTTATTTCTAATTTTACTAGATATACAGTTGCTTTATTTCTACATTACCAAATAACAGTTGGTTTGTCATTTCCGCATTATCCCAGAATATACAGTTTTTGTTATTTCTACATTAATGAAGTTAGTTTGTACAATACCTATAGTGTGTACAGTTGGTTTGTTATTTTTGCCTAATGCACAGAATATAGCGTTGGTTTGTTATTTCTCTAGTATCTACAGTCTATACAGTTGGTTTGTTATTTCTCTAGTATCTACAGTCTATACAGTTGGTTTGTTATTTTTGCCTAATGCACAGAATATAGCGTTGGTTTGTTATTTCTCTAGTATATACAGATGGTTTGGTATTTTTACATTGCTTACACTAAATAGTTTGAATGTTGCCCTCCAACACCTGCTGTTTTGTGATCTTGGGACAATTGTTTGATTATGATCTGGGCTCTGCACTGACAGTTCTAATGTAATCCAGTCTTTTAACTGGTGGCTGGTTGCCTGGCTTACCTACTTAGCTAATATGGAGTGAAGAATAACTGCTTATGCACAATTATGTTTAAATTGGTCATTTTTACTATTGCAGTTCTCATCTCTGGAGCCTCCTTTGACACAGGGGTTTGTGTACAGAGCCAACAGGTGTTGTGCAAAATTATAAACCCAACACATCAAGCTGCCTAGAATAGCTGCCAAATAACCTGTTTGTGCTGAAGACAATAGACTCAAAATATGGACAACTGTATCTCCAGAGCCTCCAATTAGATCAAATAAAATAAACAATTTTCATATCGTTTTCTGGCTAATGGCCTGAGTCTCCGTGCCAGGTTGGACCCTGGGTTAGTTGTCGGTGCCATGACCAGGATTTGAACTCCTGGCTGCAGGAAAGCCGTTACAATGTGAGGCAGTGACTTGGGCCGCGCCCAGAGGGGTGTTGACATCAGGCAACATCCCCCTGCTCTCCCCCTTGAGATGGGGCGAGGGGCACAGTTGTCATTTCAGCTGAATAGCTAAAGCCTCAGGTGGAAGAACGACATCACAGTGATCAGCAGCAAAGCGACTGAAATGAACACGTGTCAGTGAACTTCTCCTAGTCTCTAACACCTGGCTCGACGCGTCCACCGTGGACTCAATCCTCGAACCTACATCTGGTTTGTGTCTGTGCGCTGTGAAGGGAAAAAGTAACGCATTGTAGGTCAGATGAGGTCATCGGCTCTCATCCACCCTCCGCCGTGCTTCTACGTGACTCCTACTGGCCAAAGACAGGTTCAAGCATGGTTATCCATGAACCTTCAACCCTCAACCCTGATGAGCCTGTTCTAGAATATTCTCCTCTTGCAGGCGGAGGTAAGGCCATCAGTACTGGTCAATTTTGACCAAAACATTCCACCCTATGGGGAGGGAAAAGCTGTGGTTATTTGGACCATAACCATGTGGGACCCCAGTTACCAGTAGGATACTGTACACGGAACAGTGGGTCAAGGATGTGGTCCGGGTTAGGTCCAATCAGCCTGGAGGTCAGCAACAGCCCCGGGACACATGTTTGACAAACTTGTTCTGCTGAGACATTGCAAATGAGAAATGAACTAAATGCCATTGGAGGCTTTTTTTAATGCCATGACTGGTGCTATAAAAACTTTGCAGTACAGCAATAAATACAGTAAGCATTTAGCATGCGTGGATGTGTGTGTGTGTGTGTTTGAGGGGTAGGGATAGAGGTCTTCGGCATCCGGAGCCTTCACGTCAGGGGGTCATCCTCATTCCTCATAAGGCACTGGGTGTGTTTCCCAAATGGACCCTATTCCCTAAATAGGGGAAAACTTTTGAACAGGGCACGGAATAAAAATCAGTGCGCTAAACAGCTCAATATTATGGGATAGAATGACATTTAGGACCAAGCTACAGGGCGATGTGGGGGAAAAAGGGGCTTACCAGGTCATCGGCAGCTTGCCAAAAAACAGTGTGTGAACCCAGACTAAACTGTTTTAATAACGCTTACTGTTCTTCATGCTACAGTATGAGCACGGGAGACAGATCATCTGAAGGCTCTGTGTCCTAAATGGTACACTATTGTACTACTTTTAGTACTGCATCTTTTCTCTGGTAATGCCTGAGGTGACTGACCTTTATATTGGATTTGCAAAGAGTGTGAGAGTTCTGTAATCTGAGGGCAGTTTGTTCCCTTTTATAGTACACTACATTTGACCAACTCTGGTCAAAATCAGTGTCCTGCATTGGGTCAAGTGTGGAATTTAGAACTCTCGCCAGCAAATGAAAGTAGTGGCTAACCCTTGGCCGTAAGTCACAGCACTGCATCAATTCCATCCGTCAAATATATGCCACTTGGCATGACCTGTAAGCAGGTATAGAAGCAGACCGCTCGATGAAATGTGTGTGAGTGTAATTGAATGCCGTGCCATTGGGTATTTACTCTGCCAAGCAGCGTCAAGATATCAGAAAGCCCGGTTCTATGCTTCTTGATACCTGCAAGTTTCGGTTTTAATGTCTTCAAGCAGACTGTTGTAGTTTTAGGAGCGTGCGTTCCATAAACTCGCCACAGCACGTGTATTTAGTAAATGAACCCAATGTCAACCGACAGTGGCACCTGTCCCTACTCAAACAGTGTACACAGTCTGTGTTATATGAGATGAATTTTATGTCTCTAATAAGCAAATTGCTGCACCAACAATCGGCTTAAAAGGTGCCCCATTTCCAATGTGCCTATAATGACTAAATGGCGGATGAACATTTGGCCCCGTCCCCTTACGAACTCCTGTAGCATGTCACATTATGACCCCCTCATTACACGTGCTGCCCCATAAAGAACTTGCTCAATCACGCTTTGAATGATCGCTAAGTGCTGTAGAATCTCATCCGCATTGGCGCGGTCTCCACCCACAGGCAGCAGATAGCACTCGCATCCCAGCACATCCTTCATGCCTGAGGACAGCCAACCTCAACAAGCGTTCTGTTCCTTATGTGTTGAGAAGTAAATACCTGGTACATTTGGTTTTAAGTTGGCTTTTGGATTTAACAGAGTTTATTGCTATAATAGTAAAATACCCAAGGTGTGAAATCTGAATGTTTCTATCCGTGGGCATTTTTTCTACAAACAGACTTTCATCAGCCTGTTTGATTTAATCTGGGCCGATGCAACATTTAAAAAAAACAACCCTGAAACAATCTATTATGGTTTGAACGCAGATTAAGGCCGTACATTTTCCTGGGGGGGATGCACGTCCTCTAGGGTTAACGTTATAGCTTTCTAATGACCACTTGTTCAAACTGACAATTTAGCAGCATCAAAAGGACAAGAAGTGACTGTTGAGAGTCCTATTGACTTGCGTTGCTAATAGGAATTGTAGCATTTAGAAAAACAGTCAAGGCCTACCTACCTACCAATTTTACTAGCTAGTTAGTTAAATACACATCTACCTAGCAACTACAGTGGTGAATGTAATTAATATAGTGCCTGTTGCTTTATCACCAAGTCACTGCTGTATAGCCTACACCATCGGCTTGGTCCAGAGGCTGCTGGTTTAACATGGCCCAGAGAAGAGCTGAGAAGGATGCAGTCATTTAGATTCCACCGTAGCTTTAAAAACAACAAAAGGAAAAAGTGATATTATGTCATCTTACATTTTAGCATGTAGCCTGTACAGCCGTTTGTTCTACAATCTTTTTCTAAAAAGGCATACCACAAAAAGAAGTAAATAAATACTGGTGGCCAAAGACGTTCATGAACACAGAGCATTCTCTTTGCACAATTTTATTGTGTAACCTTGAACAACAATGCATTTTCACCACCAGTACACATACATTGTTTATACCTATTAGTTAAGATAAAACACATCAACAGGGCATTTATGGTGTTCAAACGTTCAATGAAAACAATCATTCCAAATTTAACTGAATGAATAAATCATTCATTTAGAACATTTAGAAACGTTTTGTGGTGTGAGCATCTAAGTGACCAAAGTTCCTTTTTTGAACATTACTCAAACAGTTTTCAGTCAGTCAAATTTAAAATGCTTCATAATAAATCAGCTTTCTTGTCCCAGTTTAGCTTGCGACGCCTTCCTTGGGGAGAATTCACGCCGTAGACTCATAAATGCATGTAAAATGAGTACAGCAAATTGTTACCCACTTATACCCCCCCCCCCCCGGACCTCTGTACTGATGTAATAATGTAAGAAAATACATGAATAGTAATTAATGTTCGTACAGTATGTGTGTGTACTGACAGGTGACTAAGGAAAAACCGACAAGTCTTGGCCATGAGCCACCAGAACCGCTTCAGTACCCCGTAGATTCTGCTAGTCTCTGGAACTCTACCGGAGGGTTAGAACACCATTCTTCCAAACGGCCCAAAAACACCTTATTTTATGTTTACTTGTCGGTCCAAAGTCTTCCATACTGTAGGTGTTTCACTGGGTTGAGACCTGACGACTGCACAAGCCAAAGCATGTGGTTCCCAGCATGTTCCTGCTCACCACACCATTCAGTGGCCCCTCGGGCCCTGTGGGTGGGGACCTGGAGGTCCTGTAGGAGACCCAATAAGGAACACATACATCCCTTCCATATTGATCCCGAATCAAGGTCACCCTGTTCAGCCTTGTTCTACATGCCACAGAGCATGATAGGATGTTACTTGTTTAAATGTAAAGTTAAATTAAATAATTCAGTACACCTGTATGAAAGCATATGCATTCGTTATGTATGCGGCAATCATCTAGTATGAAATGTTTGGAGCAGAATGGGCCACCAGTTTTAGTAATAATCTTAGAAAGACAATATACATTAGGAACCTGTATGTCTGTCCAACACAACTCTGTCATTGCCTGACAACAGTGTTCATCTGTTTGACTGTTTGTTGCCACGGATTGTCTGTCGTCCAAAATCACCTCAGAGCCACTGGGTAGGTCCCCCAGTGGTGTATTGTTCCACTAGTCAGTACAGTACAAGTCTAAACACATACAGTACATCAGATGAATGCGGCCCTGGTCTTGCCCTCTCACAGGAATCCAACCCTAGCGCCGAGAGCTCAGCGCTCTACCAACCGAGCCTCACAAGGGGATACCGTTTTGTTTTCGTGCGGCGTGAGCATAAAAGCATGGCCTTTAAAACTCGGGAACCAACCCAGATAGATATTCTAAGTTGGTGGAAGGTGACAGACTTAACCTGGTTGTTTCCGCAGTAAGTTTTATAGTGCTGGCAACAGGTGGGAAATGCCCAGCATTTTCTCAATCTCGACCGCTTTTACTCTGTTACATCCAGCTTGAGGATGGAACGGGACACTTTCTTTCCATATCTCTGTTGTTCTGTTTTGCATCGCGGTAGACTGTAACAGTTGACTCCGTGGCAGATTGATGCTTTATTTAGGTTGCTGACTCTTCCGTCAAATTCCCGATCTGAACAACATTTTCCCTGTGCTACGTGAACAGAGCCAGACAGGTCTGATATTGATTTGTGAGTGTTGTGAGGATTGTCGAAGGTAAGAGGATATCCGGGTTCTATCAAAAAAAATATTGATGCTCCTCATAGCTGAGCAGAAAGCAACTGCCGTAGGATTTCCGCACCGCGCAGCTTCTGCTTAGTGCTTCCGTGTTGAACTGCGTAGTCAGCCTTCAATTTTTCCTTTGTGGACATGTGAGAGTTGTACGTGGGTATGAAGACACAGGAGATTTAGCTTGGAGCCATTGTGGCCTCAGTCATAGATGTAGATCTTTTGTCAAGATTGCTGAGCGCTGTCCAACAGCTATTAGTGAGTCATTATACTGAACTTTAGCATGTGTTAGTGGGTTCTCTCTGTGTGTGTGTGTGTGTGTGTGTGGTTTGTGTCCACAGCCAATTCTTTACCCTGAAAGTGGTTTCATCCAGAGAGCCCCATGGTGAGGTTCAAGTGTAGCTGGTAATCACCACTATGCTGTAATTGGCAATAGAAGGCTGTTCACATCCCCTACAGCTCTTTTCTCCCCGCATAGCACTGTAGTCCTGTACCAGTAACACTTCTCATCAGGTGCTCTGGATGGAATGATTGTATGCAGTGGGGAGCCATTTTGGAATGGAGGGGGCTGTGGTGGCGAGACGCTGAGTGAAACTGTCACCAGATGGATTAAATAGGAAACCAGGGTTAATTTAGGGGGCCTCTGTTTAAACTGAGTATGACAGTCCCTTCCCAGGCAGGCTGAACAAGTGGCTAATAATATCCATGGATGTTTCAATCTATTGTGAGATGGGGTTGAGTGGAGGTGCCTGCCAAAATGAAAGTTACTGTCACAGTTAATATCACTGACTCAGTTTGACCATATAACATATAGTGAGTTTTAAGCTTGGTTTCTTTTTCTTGTCTTTGGGGAACCGGTTATTTGCAGCGGAAGATTTGGGTTTGTGAACTTGACATCTTGATTATTCTTCCTTTGATTATTACCATAAGGAATTCCCACTTTAATGTAGAACATTTATGTTTGGATTCACTTTTTTGGTTTCAAATGTGATTATTGAAGCAATGTTGTCTGTAACAAATTGCATGTGTGCTTCCTTTTGTTGAGGAGGAAATAAAATCCTAGGATTTATTAGTGAGTGATACAGCAAAAACAATACAAGGAGAAAAACCAAATTCTGTGCAAAAGACTACAACACACTGAAAAAGCATGGGTTGACAGATGTTGTATTACGCAAGTTCACATACCCATACCCACAACGTGGAATATTTTCAGTTGTGTCCCTGGAGCAAACATGTTACCCTAATTGCTCCTGTGGGTTTCTCTGGATAAGAGAGTTTTGGCTAAATTACAAAAATGGAATGTAACAGAAATACCAGACTGGACATAAAATCCAACCTGGATTTACTTTGTGTCCGTCTTTTCCAAGCACCTCACTGTCTTCACAGTCTCATCTCTAATAGGCTGTTTTCCCCTTTGTGAGACAGCTTGTACAAAAGTGGTTAACACCATGTCTTCGTCTCCCAGGGATGGACCCGTCTGTGCCCCGCGAGAGGAGAACGCCTGTCACCCCCGGCTCCTCCTCCAGATACCACCGCCGGCGCTCCTCTGGCTCCCGGGACGAACGCTACAGATCAGGTACAAAAACACACGCAGAAAACATGAAACAGAAGTCCTTTCATTCATTCGTCATACCTTTATTCATTTTCATTGAAAATACTTGTATCGGGGGGCACATTTCGGGATAAATCGTGGATTGGAACGCTTAAGAGACTTTTTAGCGGTGATGGACCACCTCTGGAGCAGTGCTTTTCCTTTACCACCACACTGAATTTTTTGGTTTGTGGTAACGAAATGTATTCAGCTTACCACAAGCTCTGTTTTATGTTCTGAGTCTTACTGCTAATAGCATAAAAAACAGCTTTAAGCCTTTCCCAGCCAATTCTGTTGTTTATCATTGTTATGTTGTTAGCGGCTCAACAGCTTGCTCTATTACTACTCTGCCATTTGATCGCTCTCTCGCTCCTTTCACTCTCCCTCGGTTTTTCTCACTTTCCTTCTTGTTTTTTCCCTCTGTCTCACTCTCTCTCTCAATCAAAAGGATTATAATTTCCTGGTCTGAATACAAATGATACTGCCTCAAAATTCCAGCTTCAGATTCTGGCCCAGCAGCATTCAGTTGAGGGTCTAAGTAACACAATTTGCCGGTGGTCAAAATGTACCCATGTTCCCTATATAGTGCACTACTTTTGACTAAGCTAGCCATGTAATCGGAGAAAATTGGTTGCCAGTTGGAAAACACAATTACAGGCTCAGCTTTCCTCACCAGTCCTAGTTGCACTCTAACTGGCAACCATCTTTAACTAGAGTCTTTAGTAACCTCTAGTGCCAAGTTCAGATTAAAAATGTACATTGATTTACAGCCAAATGTAACACTCCAGGTAAAATAATTCACAGTCCTTTAAAATAAGAAACATTTTCTTAACTAGCTACATTGTACAGCCGTGGCCAAAAGTGACACATGTATTTGTTTATACTGCTATAGGGTTTTTAGATATTTTTGTCAGATGTTACTATGGTATACTGATATATAATTACAAGCATTTCGCAGGTGTCAAAGCCTATTATTGACAATTACATTTACTACATCAAAAGAGTCAATATTTGCAGTGTTGACCCTTCTTCTTTAAGACCTCTGCAATTAAGACCCTGGCATTCTGTCAAATAACTTCAGGGCCACATCCTGACATCATAAATGCTTTGAGTTTGTCAGAATTTGTGGGTTTTTGTATGTCCACCCTCTTTAGGATTTACCACAAGTTCTCAGTGGGGTTAAGGTCCAGGGAGTTTCCTCCCTGGACCTTGTTCCCCGAGCCACTTAGTGATCAATTTAGACTTATGGCAAGGTGCTCCATCATCATGTTAGAAAAGACATTGTTCATCACCAAACTGTTTTTGGATGGTTGGGAGAAGTTGTTTTTTAAGGATGATTTGGTACCATTCTTTATTCCTGCATGTGTTCTTTGGCAAAATTGTGAGTAAGCCCACCCCCTTGGCTGAAAAGCAACCCCACATATAAATGGTCTCAGGATGCTTTACTGATGGCATAACACAAGACTGATGGTAGCGCTCAACTTTTCCTATCCGGGCAAGAGTTTTCATGATTCCACAAACAATCGGAATGGGGATACTTTACCTCTGTCCTCAGCAGTCCGATCTTTGTACTTTTTGCTGAATATCAATCGGTCCCTGATGTCTTCCTTGGAGAGAAGTGGCTTATTTCCTTCCCTTCTTGACATCAGGCCATCCTCCAAAAGTATTGGCCTCACTGTGCGTGCTGATGCCTTCACACCTGCCTGCTGCCTTTTCTGAGCAAGCTCTGGAATGATGGTGCCGATCCCTCCGCTGAATCAACTTTAGGGGACTTTCCTGGGCACCCTGAAGCCTTTTTCACAACAATTGAACCTCTCTCCTTGAAGTTCTTAATGATCTGATAAATTAGTAGATTTAGGTGCAATCTTACTAGCAGCAATAGCCTTGCCTGTGAAGCCCTTTTTGTGCAAAGCAATGATGAGTGCACATGTTTCCTTGCAGGTAACCACGGTTAGCAGAGAAAGAACAATGATCTCAAGCCCCACCCTCCTATTAAAGCTTCCAGTCTTTTTTTCTAGCTCAATCAGCATGACAGTGATCTCCAGCCTTGTCCTCACCAACACTCTCACCTGTGTTAATGAGAGAATCACTGACATGATGTCAGCTGGTTCTTTTTGTGGCAGGGCTGAAATGCTCTTTATGACATTCTGGAGTATATGCATATTACCATAAAAAAGAAAACAGACTTTGTGAAAAAGAATAACTTTTGGACACGGCTCTATTAGATAATAACACTGGGTTTGAGTAAATATGCTTTGAAAATCTTGTTTAGCATACATATCTCGTTTTGAGTTATGTTCTAGGTAACACACGCTCTTGTGACTTGAGAGACGCAAAAACAGAATTGAGACATGAGATCAATATTAATAATCTAAAACAGCTCAAAATGAGTTTATATCATCTAATTTCACGATAAATGCCATTTTCAGATGCATACTATTTCTGCTTGTTTCAAGAAGTGTTCCCTAGTGTAATTTGTCTTGTTCCATTGGCAGATTGTTTCACTAATTTCAAGCAAAAAGGTCCTTAAATGTCTTTTTTCCCCACTTATTCTATGACAGTAATATTTGTCAGTGTGTAAGAGGCTGGACCACGGGGGCATGTTAAATCCTGTCTTCCGGTGTGTTTCTCTGGTGCCTTTCACACAGTGCTCATATTTGTTGCATCTGAAATGGGCCAGAACGCGATGATCTCACATTATGCCCTAGATGTCGGGCAACATTATGGGGACATTATTCAGCCCTGGCCATCGAGGGAGCAGACATCCGACGTATCGTCCCCTCTGAAAACAGGATTGAATTTGTGTATCTCTGACAACAACATAGGCTTTTGACGCGTCCCAAACAGACCTCTATTCCCTGCGCTGTGTATTGCGTGCTGCGGTCAAGACGGCGTGCTGCGGGCAAGACGGCGTGCTGTCCCGTCACAGGGGCTTCCGTTGGGCAGCGTTCTTCTTCTGTTATTGGCTGTTACCGACCAGCGACACGAAAGGTCGCGGACGGTTGGTCCCCACTAAAACAGAGCTCATAATGTGGCGCACAGTGTTGTCTCCGCTCGTTGTGCTTTTTGCTGTAAAAGAAAGCATTACCTGAAAACATTTCTTCAGCTGCAATACACTTGAGCTACACACACACACACCGCCATCGCTGCGAGGTAAACGCCTTGCCGTTTGTCCTAAGTCACACAGACTTGAATTGCATGTAATAAACCCTCAGATGGGAGTCGTGTCCTGTAAGTGTGTATGTGTGTGTTTCGCAGATGTCCACACGGAAGCTGTGCAGGCTGCTTTAGCCAATCACAAGGAGCGTGGCAAGATGGCGGTACCCATGCCGTCCAAGCGGCGGTCCCTGGTGGTACAGACCTCCATGGATGCCTACACTCCCCCAGGTGAGCAACATGTAGGACACCAAGGTAATGTTCTGACTGCCTGGGCCTGGTCTACTCCACTGTGTGTGTGTGTGTGTGTGTGTGTGTGAGACATGTGGGCGCCCGACATGGTTGGGGGAAGTGGCTCCTAGCAGGTTCTCCCCCTGGTACTGGTGAAAAGGCCCCACCACCCTTCCTCCACAAACTCGATGCACCCGTTTCTCACGCGCGCGCTGGCCAGGGAGACCGCAGGGACACGCCAGGCACCGCAGACAGACCCTTGGTTCACTCGGCCTGGTTTGGAGACGCCTTCATCCATCACACGTCGGCTGTCTCTATCAGCCCGAGCTCCGTTCCACCGGGGAATACAAAACAAAGTTATGTGTCCACGCTACTTAAAGGCAGTAGTCACTCATTTTTACAGGGTAAATGTTTAACGGTAATTAGACTCGTCTTGATAGTACGCACAACAATCTATCGGATGTACTATAAAGCAGCAAATGAACACTTAAGTACAGTTGATGGCAATCCAGAGATTGTTATGGATCAAATGTCAACATGGTGTCAATGAAAGGAGCAGATGATGGAATGCTTGAAATAAGCTGCTATTGACATGATGGAACGGATGAGCAGAGGAGTGATTCAGTGTACTTGTAAGCTGTTGTGCACATACTTGAGAACAGCTGATTAATGAGCAGCCATTGGGAACTTTTAGGGTCATATAATTCCCACCAATTTCTGTCACCTCTTTCAAACTCTCAGGAGCTGAACTACATACTTTGTATGCATCACAAACAGCACCCTATTCGCAATGTAGTGCACTGCCTTTGATAAGAAATATTACTACCCATAGGCTCTTTTCAGTAGTGCACTATACATTGAAAAATGTTCTATAGTATTTGGGATCTATGCTCAAAGTTTAGGGCTGCGAGTTTGCATCCAGTGTTGGGCGAGGTGAACTGAAAGTGGAGGAAGCTAAGCTGTTAGCAACAGTACATTGACCACTGTTACATTGGTACGGGCGCAGGACAGTGATGGATACACACCTAAGAGAACCCACTGGAGTCATGGCATCAGAGGTTGAGGAGGGCTCAGCATGTTTATTCAAAACAAGTGTGACATGGTCTGCTTTTCCGAGATTTTTAGATGTGCTTAAAGACAGCTTTGTGATGTAAGCTGTGTCTTAAAGTGAGAGTTCAGGATGTTGTTAATGAGCCGCATATTAGCATTGTGTTATCATCACCTATCCAATGGTCTACTTGTGTGTGAAATGTGTTTATTGTCAAGCAGCGCCTGATACTAACTCTTACTGATGGATCGCTGACGGTCAGAGGTCTGTATTTTTTTACATAAAATAATGAGTAGGATGGTCTTGTTAGCCTTACTGGTTGTGTTCGCATGTTTGGTTTCTTATACTGGTTATGTTTGTATGTTTGGTTAGCTATACTGGTCGTGTTAGTTTGCTATACTGCTATGTTAGTTTGTTTGGTTGTACTAACAAATCAAAAGTGAGAGCTAATTTCACCCATTTGCACAGTGGATACAATTAGCTCCCTTGGTTTCTTACACGTGTTGTTGGTTCACAGTGGGATTTAAATTGAGTTGTGATTATACACAAAATTAATCTGCATTGTCAGTTTTGAGTAGTTTTTTTTATTAATGAAAAAAACTAACTATAAAATACATTAGTAGACAAATATCCTGTATCTTTTCTGATTTAAATTTGCCATATTTTTTAAAACATTTTAAAACTCTTCTGGCTTTGAGCATTTTTTTATTTTCTCTAAGGATGACTTCATCTTTGTGTCTGGGGTGGCTTAATACATTATCCACAGTATAGTTGTTCATTTAACCATTTACCATGGTCCAATAGGTCATGTACTCTTATAATATACACCTGGCACAGCCTGGTTTCTCTCCAGGTATCTTCCTAAGTTTGGAGTGTACTAGTGAGTCACTGTGCATTAACCTTTGTTTACAGCCATTTAAATAACATTATTTGTTCTCTTTCTTGTGATGTAAGCATTGAGATTATGCATTAAATCCCTGACCTGACAATTTTTGGGGGGAAATACTGTAGATTTCAACCAGTGTGAGCAAGCCAGGTCATTACAAACGTTGCTGCAGTCTTTACACAAACAAGCAAGACTAGGAACATGAGTAATCAGAGTCACCAGAATAGAATGAAAGCAAACAATCTGACAAGATGTAGGTGGAGATGCAGCACTCGAATACAGGACATGGATGACTGAAATAGACAGATCCTCCGGTGGGCGGAGCTTCCCCGTTACTACTCACGCAAACACCGTTACTTGTCACCCGTTCCCAATTCTAGTTTTCCGGATGTTTCTAAATCCGCAGGAAGACCGAGTTCTTGGCTGAGCGAACGGCCCCTTGAGGGTAAATGAACAGTGACAAAGCACTCTGGTCGTCTTCGTGCCTGACTGCCTGGGTGGGTAGGGGCATTCAGGGACAGCTGGCAAACACACACACACTGTACCATGCCAGGCAAGCGGCAGTATTACAGTGCAGACAGTCCCTCCACAGCCTTCCAATGCAATACAAATATTGGATTCTTTGTTCTCTGACTCAAAGCCTGTCTTTGTAATTAATTAGTTTCATGTTTATTATTACAAATTTTTTCAATGTCTTTGTCCCATGTATCCCAGTTCCCTTTGTAGTGCCCTACTTGGACCTGCTTGTCTCTGCTGTAAAGGAGTACACTAGGGGCCCAGGGATTTGGGAAGACGGTCTAAGGGTGAATTTGGTCTGTGTGTGTGCAGGTTACTGCAGCACAACAATACCCTATCTCAGAAGCCCCCACAGGTTGAAGTTGCCCATGATGGTATCCTAGGAGCGGTTAGGAAGAGCTTCAGTTGTTGTCGACGGCTGAAAACGATACTAAGATCAGTTTGAATTGGTGGCTAATCCATCCAAATAGATTGATTCCCCTAAACAGGATTACATGTCAGCTCTCACACGCGTTCACACCGCCATACCTGAATTGTGTACACGCACGCCCACACGTATACACGCTGACATACTCTGTTGATGTATGACTTCATCATTAAATGTGCTGACGATCCCTACAGGGCTTAGTCTTTTGGGGCTAATCAAAGACTTGCCAGAGATGGCGCGCACATGCGTGTGTGTGTGTGAAGTATATGTTGGTGGTTGCCTGGCAGCAGCCTATATCCGTGGTCAACAAGTGTCGCTGGCCCCTGCAGGCTTCTGCCTCTGAGCGGCTTTCAGTTCAGCACTGCTTGAGCTGAGCCTGTCACTCAAAGACCCCAGAGGCCTGGATGAAAGTGGTTAGACTGGTGCTCATATCCACCACTGTTTGTGCCAAGAGCAATAAGCCAATTGGTTGCCTAATAGGTTTCGCCAGGGAGAATCAAGCAACCATACCGAAGCACTACAGTTGCATTGAACAGGAGCCCACTTCGTATGTAAATTCTTAAGAAATTGAGATGTTTAGCAAAAGATGGGGGGGAAACGATTCAGAACAGGGAACCTTCCAGAGTGCCATACGAATGGGCTCTTATATATGGTGGTTTAAACAGCACTGGAGAGAGGCTGTGGGTGTAAACAGCTCGGCAGACTGTCCAGTACAAAGAGCGCTGTTTGAAACCTCATGGCATATGTGATCCAAACTGCAACTACATGTCATGAGTATGAAGTAAGGATATCCCCTGTTCTTCATGTTGGTTGTCTGTGCAGTTTGAAGCAGTATAGTAATCATGTTCATTATGAGGGTAATCTAATCAAAACAAACTCATCTGGAAGCTGTTTATTTGTGATCTTGATCATTTATCACAAGAAGCTACACACTTGTCCCGTATATAGCTTGGGAATGTCAGACCAAAAGAGCATGCACCTCTATCTGGCTATGAGGAGCATCTCAGAAAACGTTAGATGTTCCCAAGTAATGACTGGTCTTGCTGTTTAAGCCAAAGAATTTATGGTTTTGGAAACCAAGTACATTTTGAAAGTGGTTGTTCTTTAGAAATGTTGCCCGGGGAATTATTTTTATTCAGCTGTTGATAAACTACTTTTCTTCACCAAAGGCGGAGATGAAACAATGCAAAGTTGATTTTAATTAACAACATGTAGATGTTACAACAAGAAGCATTATTTATATTGATTTTTAAGGAAATATTAGGTCTGTCACTGTGTCTGCAGCAATGGGTAATCCTATTATGGCAACAACTGCATCCACTCAAATTGTTCTCATTTTATATTGAAGCTTCAAATATAATAACAAACATTTCAATCTGTGCAGGGTGCATTTTCTCTAGTAGTTTTCTGATTAATGACAATGTTTGTAAGTTTGTATTGTATTACAAATGTATTTTGGTGCATCTGTCTCATCTAGCTTGTGCTGGCAATAAACATTGATTTAGGTTATGCTTAACTTAAGCCTCATATGGCATCTCTCAATTGATTCTTCATTCTAAACTGTGTCTCACGTTTCAGAAAACATTACGGTGACATGACTTTGCTTGTTTGGCTGACGAAGTTAACAATCTTTGTCTTATAGCTTATCCTGTTTTTTAAATACAGCCTAATGGACGTTACAAATGCGATTGATTCAAGCTTTGCTGTCAATCAGTAACTACAGTGCCTCAAGACAATGTCAAGCTGGCATGTGCAATATGTTGTGTGTTGATGCTGTCTACAACCATACCGTTTCCATGCCAGCTTGTCGCTGGATATGACCATACTGTTTCCATGCTAGCTTGATGCTGGATACAACCATACCGTTTCCACGCCAGCTTGTCGCTGGATACGACCATACCGTTTCCACAGCAGCTTGTCGCTGGATACGACCATACTGTTTCCACGTCAGCTTGACGCTGGATACAACCATACTGTTTCCATGCCAGCTTGATGCTGGATACAACCATACTGTTTCCATGCTAGCTTGATGCTGGATACAACCATACTGTTTCCATGCTAGCTTGACGCTGGATACGACCATACCGTTTCCATGCCAGCTTGACACTAGATAATCTGTGGGAAAGGCTCTGTCATTCTTAAGTATGAGTAATTTTGGTGAACGGGCCTCAGATCAACAGTGACACAGACATCAAGTCCTTACCCAAGATGAGACTTCATTTTATGGCAGTGAAGGTTTCCAGACAAGGTCAATCCAATAGTTTTCCAGACTTTTAAATAGCATCTTTCAAAAATACTGTTGAAAGGTTATTTTCTTCACACTGGCCAAGAGGTTCAGTTGACAAGGATCAGAAGGGTTACATTTTTCCGCTGGTGGCTCGTAAGTCTCAGAGTGGCATTCTCTAACAAAAGAACAAAATTCTTCGTAGCCACTTGAACTTGATTGTTTTTGATGGTTACAGCTGGCCGTGGAACGGCAGATTGGATCACATAGGCCATGAAGTTGTATCCAGGAATGATTCTCAGACAGGCAGGACTCAAGCACTTCGAGTAATGGATTGATTAACCATCTACATGTACATTACGGTGGTCTGCTGGTTTAAGCTCCTGCTTCCACTGCACTAAATCCAGCCCACTGCTACTCCAGAAATAACACTGTTCATTAGTTCTGTCTCAATCAAAGTGCAGGGTATACGGGCCGGACGACTGCCAGAACAACGGGAATTGTAGTTGTGTGTGCATGGGCCAAGCAGTGGGATAGAAATGGGAGACATACTGGATGAAACCCTGGTGATCTGCAGGGTGTAGGAGCTCATGACACAGCAGGCTGGAGGGAGTAGCACATTAAAGGTTGCTGTCTCTCCTACTGCCGTCACGAAGACTTCATTGTAGATCCCACGCGACGGCCAAACTGCCACTACTTTTAAATGAAATAACAGCAAATATATTATGTGTCCAAAGTGATTTATGGTGTATGCAGTGTGTTTTATTTCGGAGTTCCGGTTCACAATGTTGGCGTGTTCGACAATGCCACCATGACAGACGGGGCTTATGGCTTTCCGGGTCCTGGTTCAGTGGGGGGTTTTGTGACTCCTCTAGGGAGAACGTCGGGGCGTTGTGGTTTGGTAACTAGAAACATCTTCACTGGGCACAAAGACAAACTTTTTTATTTTGTGTGCACTCTTAAAGTGAATTATTGCTTTGGTTTGTCACACAAATCTTTTATTGTATTTCAATAAAAATATTATGAAAATAAAAATCTACAATAACTTTTCATATTCAAACTACTAAGGAAGTTTCACTGGTTTGAGGTTTGGCTCTTTTCATTCCTATCAATAAGTTGATATGGCCTCAGTGTAATTGGAGGACTACACACACACACACACACACACACACCACCCCAAGACCCGTCACAGTATGCATAACACATGCAAAACTAGAAATACCAAAAGGAACACACAAATTCAGCCACTGTGAAAAGCTAAGGCTTATAAGTGTGGGGAGCAGTAACATCAGCAGCGAGCGGATGAGACCGTCTTGGGGCCGAGTCTTGGTGAGTGGATTTGGATGCGTGGCGGTGAGTCAGCCTGGTGATGAGAGGTGCTCTGGGCCATGTAGGAGTGCAAAAGGAAAAGCTCAACCGGACTGATTGTCACTCTGGGAGTAAGCGTTCTCTCTCTCCCCCCTGCCGTTCTAATCAGGATCTGGCATCTGGCGCCTCTCATTTGCATGCCAGTAGCCTTCAGGTGGCGGTTCTGCGTGTGGGGAGGAGAAGGGGCGGGCCGTGTTTACCGGACGAGGCGTCATCTGCCAGGGCGACACGGTTGCCTCCTCAGACGGTTCAGTTTTGATTCTCTGCAAAACTGGTGTGTATGTGTGTGTCAGAGGGTTTGGAGACACTTCAAATGAACGGGTAGTCGATTCAGGAACTCCTGATTCCCGATTGTCACTTGAAAAGGGCATTGATAAATAAACCACATTGGATGTAAGAAGTCAACATGAAAAAGTGGAAGCCGTCTGAAAGCCTTAACATCTGAGAAGGTTTCCTTCCCACAAGCCACTTCCTGAATCCACCCCGCTCACTGTGCGCCTCCTCTTTCTGCCTGCATCCACGTGTCATTGTGTGCCTCCTCTTTCGAAACTCCCTCCCCCCTTACCGCTCTGCTCCCTCTCCCCAGACACGTCATCGGGTTCGGACGGCGAGGGCTCCATGCAGGGCGAGGGCACGCCCACCTCCAGCCAGGGAAGCATCAACATGGAGAACTGGATCAGCCGGGCCATCCACGGCTCCACCTCCTCCTCCACCACCTCGTCCTCCTCCACCCAGAGCGGAGGGAGCGGGGCAGCCAGTCGGCTGGCGGACGTCATGGGGCAGACGCACCTCGGTACGTCGGGTAAACGCGCCAAAGCGCGCAGGTTTCTATTACTCAGTTCTCACATAGGTTTTCCCTAACAACTCAGGGTGCGTGTGTGTGTGTGTGTGCACGCACGGTCTAGCACGTGTGTGTATATGTACCCTGCGGATGCCCGCATCACACATTCTCCTCAACCATCATCCTTCCCTCCAGTAAGGCAAAGCAAGCCTTTGTGTTCAGCAAGCCTGAACACAAAGCAAGCCTGAAAACAAAGAAAGCCTGAACGCCAAGAAAGCCAATATTTACTTTCTTTGCATGCCACCCCATGTCCTTTTCAGTCCGTATTTGAAACATGAAAAAGGTCTTTACTTGTTTGGGTCAGTCGGGACGTTTTCAGGGTGGATAACAAAGGACGGACGTATTATTGAAAATTACTTTTATCAGAATCGCAGAGATGTATTCATAACCAAAAATCTATTTAATATTATAGTTATAGCTAGTAGTAGAATCAAAAATCTATGTTGAGATACATATACATGCAATGGCCTTGTGGTATGTGGTGAGTATATCCTACAAATATGTTTACAATTGCTGTACGTGGTTACAGATGAACATTTCTGGTAGATGGGTCTTGTTCAGAGCCGTAGTCGACCCCTAACCGTCTGTACGGCCCCCCAAGTTGACCCCATTGCTGTGCACGCGTGATAACTGACAATGGATTGACCCGAATGCTTCCAGAAACAACCCAGGTCAGGCATACAGAAAAGCTTGGACCATAAGGTGCTGCTCTGTGCCATCCGTCTGTTTAAGCGGTTCCTTTAGCTAGTCGCTCACCTTGTTGCTTTCTGAGCCGCCGTGGAGATAACAGAAACTCCCACACACCCTCACCAGTCAGGAAAGTAAGACATTTCGGCTGCTGCGGGCCTCCAGCGAGGAAAGAACGTCCTCCAGGCGCGTTGTTTATCTGGTGTCGTTTGGGCAAGTTCTGCTGGGGTCACCCGGGTTATGTTGCGCTTTGAAGCGGTGCTAAATGCGATGTTGCGACACTGTGACTGGACTTTTTGGAATAGGGAAGTAGGAAGCGTAGCGAAATCATTTTGTACAGACAACGTGTAAGGGGCCGCTTTCAGGTTGGACGTTTCATGACCCCTATGGCGTTTCTCAGAAACATCATGCGCAACTCTGAAAGATCATCAGTGACGTTCAGAGGTGGTTCTGTGACAAGTAAGCAGCATTCTTTTGTCACAACATTGCATGGTTTGTGTATATTCCTCACAGAACGGTAAGAGCCCAATCCTGGGTATTTCAGAATATATCTGTGTGTGTGTTTGGTTGCGACTCTGTTTTCCTCGTTGCTGTAGTTTAAAACAAAGCAGTGTGTGCGGTGGGCTTTATAACTGGCTGAACAAATAGCATTTCAATCCCCCCTTCCTCTCCCCAGTCAGGCTGGTTCTGTTGATAACTTGCTTCTCTCCATGCCCAGCCTTGTGTACATCTCAAATGGCACCCTATTCCAATTCAGTGCACTTGTTTAATCCCGGGCACCATGAAGGGGACAGGGTGCCATCTCTTTTCCCTGCGTCCACATTGCTGGCTTCCCCTTCATCCGCCCATTTGGTTTGGCCCCGTGTGCTTGCCGTAGCCTGGGTTTAAGGGGTTTGGTTTGGCCCCGTGTGCTTGCCGTAGCCTGGGTTTAAGGTGTTTGGTTTCCCCCCTCACATGCAGGGCACATTGCTCACCTCTCTCTGAAGAGGAAGACTAGGAAGGCCCACCTCGGCCACCCGGTCCCGGTCACGGTAGAGAACGGGAACTCAGGTCCCGGTGCTGCGGTCCGGCGCTCCTGTGAGTTCGGATCAGGCGGACCGGAGCTCGTCTGGCGCCCCCAGGAGCAGCAGGGTCAGTATGGAGCCATCCCGGTGTGCAGGCGCCAGGCAACCCGACCCCGCCCTCGCTCCCCGCCCTCTTCCAAGCCCCCATTTGCTTTGTGAGAATCAAGTGTTTCGTTCATTGGCGAAGTGGTGTCTTCCCCAGCCTTTTACTCCACTTCAGTTAGAAATGTGATGCCAGCTGACCAACGGCTTGGGCTAAAGAGGGCCGGGTTCACAGAGTGCGTGAATGAGCCGTTGTAAACCAGAGCCGAGACGTGGATGGAAAGCGTGCCTTTATTTGCATGGCAGGATGAAAGGCGGCGACAACCACTGACCCAAAGGAGGTTACGTGGAGGTGGTGCTTGTTGCTTAATGTTGGTGCTGTCTGCCCTGTCTGCATTTCCTCGTCCACCTGGATGTAGACCCGAGGTAGTTGATTTTGAATCTCCACTTCGGGGGGGTGCTACATTGTTTATGTGATGTGTCTTTGGGTGGTCCATTAGTCTAGGCCGCAGCTTCCTGTGCCAATCTGCTGTAACGTGGGGTTGAATCCAGCTCACTGCTTTGTCACCCCACCTTCCTGTCCATGTAGCATAACCAATCCCTGAAAATAGACCTTTAAAACGTCTAAGAAACGTAAATTCTATGGAGAAAACGGCTTGATGTTTTAAGAAGCCACTTAACTAGGTGTTGAATAACTCTTTGAAGGAAACACATTAATTATGCCACAATTCTGAAGGGGGGGGGGGGTTAATTAGGGAAATTACTTGTCCTTCAGATTTTATCTTACGACCCAAAAAACTAAAAGAATCCCCTAGTCAGAGATAGATGTTTTGAAAAGAAAATCCATACCCGGAGTCAGCCATTAAGCCGACATCTGAGAACATCAGAGCTGCCATTCTGAGCTATATGGAGGGGTTTTCATTCCCAATGTAATCATGTTTAGCCGCCAACTCTATTGCGTTTGAGTTGTGAGATCTGCCGACCATCTGCAGTGTTGTCAGTCTGGAACGCGCCCAACCCAGTGTCCCGTTGGGCCTCTGTTGCAGTACAGTGTGTCCCTTTTCCCTTGCTGTAGTATCCTATAGCCTGGCGCCCACTGAACTTGGCTGTAGCTCGTTAGTATTCCTCTAAGTATTGTAGTTGTAAGAAAGGGATTCATTATCTAGCAGGTTGGGTTTCCCTTGTCACGGGTCATTTTACTACATTTCACTAAGGTGTGCCAAAGCCCAAACGGAACCAGGGTAAAACGTAGTGTGCTAATACATATCAATGTATTCCAGCCAATACCATATTAATGTATAGAAACCAGTCTGATATCAATGTATGAAGCCAATCCGAAAACAATGTATACAAACCAATCCGATATCAATGCATTCAAGCCATTCCAATATCAGTGTATGCAAGCCAGTCTAATATCCATGTATTCAATCCTGTCCAATACCAATGTATGCAGGCCTATCTAATATCAATGTATTCAATCCTATCCAATATCAATGCATGCAGGCGGTTTCTGGAGAAAACATTCTGTTATTCCTGCTCAGTCTCAGACAAGTATTCTCTCTTTCCCCTGTTTCTCTCCCTCACACTATTCGGAGGGCATTAGGAATATGACATTTATTTATCCTTCATTTCGTTATTTAGCCTTCTCTGCAGTTATGCAAGAAGCTACCGGCTTATTCTGACAGCAGTCAGAGGGAGGGAGGAAGGGGGAGACAGATAGAGGGAAATATTGCAGTGATGTCGTCCTTGATGTGACATTGTAGATGTGAGTCTTGTTTAACCCAGTGGGCTCTGTAGAACTCTGTAGATCTCCGCCACTGCCATAACCTCACAGACCCTGGGCGCTGCGTTATATCTCGTCCAAAATGACAGCCTTCTCCCCTCTTAGCGCCCCTCTTTTAAGGAGAGCCCTATTGGAGTGAGTAGCCATTTTGGATGCAGCCTGCAAATTGATGATAGCTAATGACACATTCCAAGTTTGTTGATCTTGAGATGCTTGATGTCTTATTTTGGAAGCTCCTGTAGGTTACTGAACTGACGTTTTCTCTATTTGATTGTCTATATGATATTGCTCTAGTGCTTCACCAGCTCTGATTGGGTTTGGGGTTAGTACTGGGTACATTTTAATTCAATTACTGTTCATTTCATGATATTCAATTTAAATTCCAAGTACAAGCCTTCAAATTCAACAAATCCAATTTCTCTCAGTTCAGAGGAAAAAAAAAAAAAGTTCCATGAACTAAATTCCCAATGAGATATTATTCTTTCCTGAATTCAGGCTTATCATGTCACTCTGAAGACATCCTTGCTATACTGAAATGTAGAAATACAGGTTGAAACGATTAAAAGCAAAACTCTTCAGTGAGTTTTAGTTCCAACTCCAACTTAAAGTGGTTAAAATGAGAAATGAATTCAAGGTGACTCATCCACTTCACGAGTGAGTTGGAGAATGGAAGTGGATGGTGTGCTAGCTAGCTAGTGTTTGATCAACTTCAGCTTATGTATGGTCGTCAACAGGGGAGTTGGTGAAGAGCTGAGGTTGAAACAGAGTATTAGGAGTGTATAGAAAGACGGTAAGGGGCCTCATTGAAATTCCTGGGGGTTTCTTCTCTCAACGGTGTCTGGAATGATATTACACGCTCATCCACTTCAATCAGTGAACATATAACAAAGAGAGGGAAACTCCGGATGCTTTTTGACACTGTCCAGACTGTACGGCAGGGAAAATGCACAGCCTGATTAGACTTTCTAAAAACATCTGGCACTTGAAAGAATCCGGAATTCAAGTCCGAGTCAGCAAGGGAGAAGAGAATTAGAGCCATATTCTTTCACAGTGCAGGGTGGATGTCACACATGGAGAGATGTGGGAGAGGCACAGGAATAGCATCACGTTTTTCATGTGGACCGTTTGGGGGGTTTGGTTGTAGCCAGATTGAAGAGGAGGTGGGGATGATAAGAAATGTATTTCTGTGAAGTGTCTCATCTTCCGCTGCTCCAGAACTGGACTTAAAAAGGGCAACCTAGGAATGCTAATGTAGGGGCCGGCTCAGAAAATAGAACTTATGCCTTGTGATTGGAGACCTGGTGACATTTTCTTCGTCCAAACACAAAGTGTAAGCTTGTTTTTTATTGCTGTCTTTTTAAACACCTAGTATCTGTTTGGAAACAGAAAGGGTTCAGAGGAAACCTAGCTGGAGAGGTCCTCCAATGCGAGTGGGCTGACATAAAACACTGGATGTGATATCATAACAGGTCCATTGAAAATGACAGAGGTTTGTGGAAGTATTAAGTAGCACAAGGTCAGCTTTTAGAGAACCCTCTGTGTGTCTGCTGTTCACCCCTGTTCTGACAAACCCTTCTGGCCGCTTGCCTGTGTTTGCTATATGCCCTTTGACCCTTGCCCGTTTTCCCTGTCCTAGTGTCCCAAACGTCACCCTACACCCTATGGGGTGGGCGGTTTTGCCCCGAATCCTACTAGCCCTCCTCAAAAATAGTGTGCCATCTAGGGAATGGGGGCCGTTTGGGAACCGGACCAGCTCTGCCACCCCCTGTTACTGTTACTGGTTAAGCCGTGGCTTCCTCTGGCCGTCTGGGGGCCGCCTGGGGTGGGGGGGTTACAGTGACAGGCTTCCCTCACCATGCCTCTCCTCACGTCCAGAGAACCACTCTGCCCCTCCAGATGTCACCAGCTACACCAGCGACTCCATCCAGCTGGAGAGACCCCAGGGCTCCACCACGGCGTCCAGGGCCGCGCCCAAGTACGGCAACGCCGAACTCATGGAGACCGGAGACGGTGGGTCGACGCCTACCTGTCTGTCTGCGTGCCTGTCTGTCTCCGTGTCTCTGTCTGTTTTTAAGCTTGTGAGACTACTGACTGTGTGACCTACATTTGTTTTCTTTCTGCCCGTCTTTGTTGTCAATGGCGGCTGTGTAGTTCATGTTTGTGTGCACTTCCAGTCCTCTGATGTGAAGTGTTTATGTCAAGGTGTCAAGTCAGTTTGTGTTTGATGAAAGCATGTGTTGAGAAGAAAAGCGAATCAAACTGAGAGCAAATGCTTAATGCTTTACATGCTGTTTATCATTCGGTACTGTGAATGAAAGCTCTTTTCTTTATCACCGTTTGATTTATTATATTCGGCGTCACTTTACTTTTCACTAAGATCATAATAAACCCCAGAAATTACTTTAATAGTAGGCATGAAATTCAACGGAATGTCTCCTTTCCACACAGAAGTGTCGCTTGCTTTCCGAGTTCTTGAAGTGCATAACCTTTGATAGCTGCTTATCGGAAGCGCATCCGAGGTTCACAAAACAGACGCGCGAGAAGCCGACCCGAAATGGATTGTGATGCCGGTTCTAAAGGAACTCCCATGAGATGATTGAGATGCCGTTGCGCGAGTGCCTGCTCTGTTTTTATTGGTTCTCCCGACGCACACCGCATCGCCCTGTTCATCAGATGCCTCAATCATTAGTGCTGAGGAATAGACTTGTTGAGCACGCAGCGTCAACAGTCTGCTCCATAGATCAAGTGCCAAGCTTTACAGACGGCTCATACCGCTTACACTGCCCTGGGAGGCTCGGGAAAGACGTAATACACCCGTCTTCTCAACGTCACTTGTGTTATCAAACCTTTCGGTTTTATCGCCATTCACTTGTTTTATCCAGCATTTTTACGGGTGTTTGCTTAACAATGTGTTATGTTGTCTGTCATATCTGTGACTGATTTAACGTTCACCTCTTCCTCTTTGTGCCCATAGTTAAACCGGTGTCGGTGCTGTTACCTATGGGTGTGGTGTGAGATGTGTGGGAGGAACGTGTACAGCATGTACGGCCACTTTTTCCCCCTCTCTCGTTGTGGAGCACTGAGTGCTTCAGGCCAATGTGTTATTGGGTCAGAACGTCCATTTCATTGTCAGCGGAAATGAGTTTCTGGATGCGGTCGGGTCCGCTGCGTGCAGTGGGGAGGGGGTTTTGCCCACTGGAGCGTGGGCTGTCTCCTCTCGAACTTTCCTAAATTGACAGGACTTGACGTTGCCTTGCCCGACCAATTATACCATGTTTTCCATGCCGCTGAGCGGTGTCTCCGCGGCGCGTCGATCCGCGGCGCAATGATCCGCGGCGCGCTGATCCGCGGTGCGTTGATCCGCGGTGTGTTCACCTCGACAGGTGTTCCAGTAGGGGGCAGAGTGTCAGCCAAGATCCAGCAGCTGGTCAACACGTTGAAGAGACCCAAACGGCCTCCTTTAAGAGAGTTCTTTGTGGACGACTTTGAGGAGCTCCTGGAAGGTATTTCCTTATTTGCTTTTTTGATAATGCCATCACCATTTTTATCCCATTGTTATCCCACTGTTATCCAGTTATTATCCCACTGTTATCCAGTTGTTATCCCACTGTTATCCCACTGTTATCCCACTGTTATCCCACTGTTATCCCACTGTTATCCC
>JACXGK010006012.1:0-30440 GCA_016801125.1 Novumbra hubbsi
GTGAAATGCTCCAATCCGGTTTCAGACCCCATCATAGCACTGAGACTGCACTTGTGAAGGTGATAAATGACCTTCAAATGGCCTCAGACAAAGGTTCTGCATCTGTCCTCTTGCTTCTTGATCTTAGTGCTGCTTTTGACACTATTGATCACTCCCTTCTCTTGGAGAGATTGGAAACCCATGTTGGGCTACGCGGAAAAGTTTTAGCCTGGTTTAAATCTTATTTATCTGAAAGATATCAGTTCGTATCAATAAATGGCATGTCCTCTGTCAAATCAAAGGTTTTGGTGTTCCTCAAGGCTCAGTTTTGGGGGATAACTTTCTACTTTTAAACTCGGAAAAAACAGAAATGTTAATTTTAGGACCTAAGAAACAAAGAGCTCTGTTGGGAGATCTCACAATGAACCTGGACGGTTGTATAGTCATATCCCAAAAGAATGTGAGAAACCTTGGCCTCTCTTTCGATGAACACATAAAAAATATATCTAGAGCTGCTTTTTTTCATCTTCAGAACATTGCTAAAATACGAATGTATTTATCAAAAGCTGATACTGAAAAACGAATCCATGCTTTTGTTACTTCCAGTCTAGATTATTGCAACACTCTAATCTCTGGTTACCCTGATAAATCAATGAAAAACTTCAGTTAGTGTTGAACACGGCTGCTCGAATTTTAACTAGAACAAAACAATTTGAGCACATTACTCCAGTATTAGCTTTTCTACATTGGCTGCCTGTCAAGGCTAGGGCTGATTTTAAGGTTTTACTGCTGACCTATAAAGCAGTACACGGACTTGCTGCTGCATATTTCTCTGAAATGATCCAGCCATATATACCTACACGTAACTTAAGATCGCAAGATGCAGGCCTTCTGGTCGTACCTAGAATTTCTAAACAAACAGCCGGAGGCAGGGCTTCCTCACATAGAGCTCCGCTACTGTGGAATAATCTGCCAATTACGGTTAGAAATGCAGACTCTGTGGCAATTTCTAAGTGTCTACTAAAGACGCATCCTTTCACCGTGGTTTTTGACTAGTGTAGCCTGGCCCAGGGGTTGAAGGTGACCAGAATGGCTCGATACTGTCCACCCTTGCTGTCTTGCTAGGTGGGCTCTCATCTCCACTGGGATACCTGCTCTCCAATGCCACTTGAGGGCGGAGTCACTGGCTTGCTGCTGTCTGTCCTTTGCGCCCCTCGAGCAATTGAAATGACCTCTGCTGGCAATACTCGGCCCTCATAAAGGGTGGTTGCGGTTAGTTGATGTCCCTTTGGCTGATGCCTGTCAATGTGGGTGGATTGATTTCTTGCCTGCTGGGTCCTGTCCGGGGCCTCCCTTGGATAGGGCGTCAGTGTCACTGGACCCCCCTGTCTAAGACAAACGTTTTTGTGCTTCAATATTATTGTGCCGGGGGAGCAGGGCTAGTTCTGTGATACATTTCCAAGAAACTGCAGATCTCATACAATGTTGTATACTACTCCTTTTTTACAGAACAGCGCAAACTGGTTCATACCAGAATAGAAAGATAAGTGGGAGGTCCCAGTGCACAACTGAGCAAGAAGACACAAACATTAGTGTTTAGTTTGAGAAACAGGTGCCTTAACTGGCAGCTTTATTACATTGTACCTGCAAAACAGGTCACAACATCAAAAGTGAAGAGGTGCCTCCAGGGTGCTAACATAAATGCCAGCTGTGCTAACATAAATGCCAGCTGTGCTAACATAAATGCCAGCTGTGCTAACATAAATGCCAAATAGTTTTATAATAATTAACTTAATGTTGTAAATAGTATTTTTTCTTTCAACAAACAAGGACATTTCCAAGTGACCTCAAACCTTTGAACGAGTTCCAGAAATCTGAGTCATATATTCAAAGGTACAAAGGTACAATTTATTTAATGCCACCAGTTAACGCTTCGTAGTCTAGTACACTGTAAGGTACACAGGCAATATATGGCATGTGGACTACAATAATGGGCTAGAATAATAACACACAAATAGTTGCATGCTGGGTGCCACAAATTATAGACCGTGGTCAAGTTACCACAAGGCAATGCTTTTGATGTGTTGCTGTGACAAATAGACAGTTTTGGTCGTTGAAGGGCAAACGTATGGAATCCAGTAACACACCCGCATCACCACCACATTGGTATGTCCTCAAATCTGTGAACAGGGACAAAGAAAGTATTGTTTAACATTGTTCGATTGAATACTACAAACACTATTGGCTCAATGTAACCAAAACCCTAGTTGCAATATTTACACAGTAGCACCTTCTCCCATGGTCAATCAACCACACTAGAGTGGGAAGGGGATTCAAATTTTAAATAATTTGTAATAGTCCAAGGCTATGGTTCCCAACTGCAACCCAGCACTGCACAGTTTGTTTTGTATCCTCAGATAAGCAAACCCGATTCAACTTGTTAACTTATTAGGTCCTTAATTAGTTCAGGTGAGCTTGACCAGGGCAACAAATCAAATGTAGTTATCTCTTGTAGGGACTCAAAAACTGAAATAATGAAACCCTGGCCCTAATTTCATTCCAAGAGACAATGTATTTAATTTCTTTCAAGAATAATTGGGTAGGTTATGTAAAAAACATTTGTGAAATTTTATTGACGAACCACTGCCTAGCTATGCTTTTTAGAACGGACCTAATATTTGTCCTGAAACTGGCCCCAGTTTTTCTCTTATGTATGTTTGTTGCCCACCGTCCATAGCTTGCTCGTGGAATGTTCTCTGTGCTCTCCGTCAATAGCAGGTCTGCGAACACTGTATCAGGGCTGGATCTTTTGCCGTACCTGAAATACAGAGGCAAAGACTCAACGACTGGGAGAGAAAGACCCCACCGTTTGTTTGCGTATCCACGCTCTCTGCAACCGTTACATTTAAAACGAATTATAGAGTTGTTTTTTTGTGTTAAGCTCAGGCATTAAATATTTCTATACATCATTTCTTACTTGTAAATGCTATTAACACCATCATTTTGTATTGTTTACATATCCATATGAGTGAAGAAAATAAATCTCACCGCTGTCGAGTGATGAGGTTGATGTAGTGTCTAAGCGCATTGAAGTACTTGGCGAAGTCTTCCGCGGACGCAGCTTCTCCCGGACTTGCGGGTTTGGATGGATAAGCATCCACCAGAGAAGACATGCATACCAGCGAGCACACCACCAGGATACCCAGATACATTGCGGTGTTATGGCACACCTAATACAATCATTGCACACAGAAAGAAAAACAACAATAAAACAATTAATGAAACCTGTTATATTCTACTCATATAGCCATTGACATAACTTTTTTCATTTAGAACAAACTAACCCAAACCAAATCACTTATACAGTAGGCCTAAGCAACTAAATCATAATTTATATCAAGATAACGGAAGAGAATATGAAAACCCTTGACTTTAGAAAAGCACAATCAACGGAAGAAAATAAATGTTAGGTTACTCACTTTTGCTAAAGACTGGAGACCCTTTCGGTTTGTAATGGCCAATCTGTATTTTTCAGCTACTTGTGAGTTTTATATTGCGCAGGGGTGCATTTGGAGGAGAGGGAGGGTACCCAAATAACCCAGTCCTATTTTCTCTTCTGACTACCGGGATGCGTAATAGCGATTGCGATGTGTAAAACCACGTGTACCGACGTTAGATAGGCTACTTGCCGTTAAATACTCGTGACTAAACGTTCACGAATACACGGTTTTAATGTTGAGAATATACGTAGGGGAAAACATTTTTTATAGATCATAACGCCAACATTGTACTGGGGTAAAAATGCACATACAGCATACTACATTTCTTCCTAGTTAAAGTAAAACATTTTATTATTACAATATTTGAGGACGTATCTACAATGTTTATTTTTCCAATTATTTTTTTATTTTAATTTAGTCTATGGCCTGGTTTTCACAAATAGGATAGACTACACAACGAAGGAAATCATAATTTCTCTCAAAAATAATTTTATTTTAGCGTGCTGGTCATTCTATATAAATTTAGGAGCAAACTTTAAAGTCATAATAATGACTAGATTCTTGTGTAGCCTCCAACTCAGGGGTGTCCTGGTCGTTTTCATCCCCCCTAATTTAGCACACAGGAGACTAATTATTATAAAGTGAATTACTGAATGAGGTTGCATGTACTTGGTGTTGGAAAGAAAAGGACAGTTGTTCTCCAGAACCAGGGTTGGAGTCCCCTGCGAATTGTTCGCTATTGTATCAACTGTCATTACATTATGTGCTCAGTGCACGCTGTGTCATCGCGACCAGAGTTTAGATCCTGGAAGTGGCATACTGACCGAGCTTCATCAAGTGCCCAGGAGGCCCAAAAAGGGCAATGCCAATTGGCTCAGACCCGTCTGCATTGGAGGTCGCAGTAATAGCCTTGTGTCTGGTCGTGGTTGCCTTGCATCATCATGCATTAGAGCAGGGGTCTCAAACCGGTTGCACGGAGGGCAGAGTGTCTGCAGGTTTTCACTCTCACCTTGTACTTGATTGATTAATTATGTCACTGATTGGTTAGGTGTACCCTCATCTGGGTATTTAGGTCTGAACCTGGAACCAATTTACAGGAAAAAACTAAAACCTGCAGTCACTCTGCCCTCCGTGGAACCGGTTTGAGACCCCTGGTTAAGACGTAGTCAGAAGCAGCCTGTGAGAGAGAAAGAGATCTTGTCTGCGTAGCTTATCCGTGCCCTTGTCTGGCTATGCCAGCCAAATGTGGTTCTATTTTGAAGTAGTCAGTTTAAGTATTATACACTGGTTTAATTCTTCTTGGCAAACCAGTTGGGGATCGTATTACATCGCAGCAACCCGATAGCAGTTTTGGGGAGTCAAGCTACGTTTGTACAAAACGTCTCCAATTGATGCATTGCCCAAAAACACATCAACAACACAATTTGGGTCGGAGTTAAACAAATTGTAGTTTTTAAAAGTAAATTTTTTACCCATTTGGAAAACTAAGTTATTTGTACAGCCATTATTTATTTTACGTTTTGTGATTTGCCATTTTAGTGGCATTCAGCATTGTGTCCCCCAGATCATTGTCTATGATTTTGCACTTACAGTTCTGGCAAAAAAGAGACCACTCCAACTTTTTCTTTGTTTTTCAAAAAACTTGAAAAGAAACATTTGGAGTGAAGAACAGAAGGGTTCAATTTACCACTGCAAGTTGAACCATTCAGTTCTTCACTCAACATTTTCCTTTTCAAGTTTTTATAGAGCAAAGAAAAAGGTGCAGGTGTCTCTTTATTTCTTGCCAGAACTGTAAGTGCAAAATCATGGTTATATAGCTACATTTAAATTCTTTGTAATGAAGGCAAGTTGAGGTGCCAGTCCTTCAGATGTATTTTGTGAACAAGAATATTCTAGGGAGATCAATGTTTCCTAAGAAACTTTTGACAATTCACTTTAATGCATTTACTCTGTAAAGAGAGGTTAGCCGCTTTGCCCCTGTGTCTTTCAGTAATTAAAATCAAATGGCAACTAATTTCTTTAATAGTGAACGTATTTGGCCCCGGGCCCTTCAGGACCGTAGCAGCTTAAAACAGCACTTCCTCCAGTCATGTCATTCACAAAAGATAATGATCACGCATCCATTAACTGGAGAAACTGCAGTAATTTACAGAAGGCTCTTTGGACTCTTTCACACATTTGCTTGATGAGCCATGTTTGTTAAAGTGTCCCAGACCAGTCTTGGTAATTGCTGAATGAACGTGAAACAAGTGTTTAATTGCTGTTCATTGTGCACCAGATTTGCCACAAAATCTGACAGGCGTAGGGTTTCCAAACCATCACCCGTCTTTTCTTTCCACCTTTATTTAACCGCGTTAAGTCAATTGATAAGCATTTCTCATTTACACAAAAAAACTAAAAGGAAACTGCACTATTCCTTAGTTGACAACTTGACTAGCCTACAGTGCACTATACAGGGCATAGGGAGGCATTTGGGAAGAAACTAAGGTCCACACTGATCAATGCCGACAGCTTGTTCTACGTTCATCCAGTTATCCAGCCGTCAACCAAATTGATCTTGCCATCAACAAAATTGCTGCACAATTGCCTGAGTGTAGACAGGCACACTTGAAGGGTCTTTAGTTTCAAAGTACATTTACTTTAAAACTGCCCACTTTGAGATAACAATGAGGTTTTTGGACAGGCAGTTGTTTTTTACTATATTAACTGCTGATGCTCAACTTCGCTTATTTGTTTATTTTGCATTCAAAGTTAATGAAATGTCCTAGTTTACAACAATGCAAACAAACTGTAGATAAGATGTAAATAACCAGTCTGCTATACTTTATTAATAAGATTAAAATTGATAATCTTTTTACAAACAGACCCCGTTCTCAGCTGCTAGGGACAAAAGCTAAGGCAATATGTCATGTACAAAGTAGAGCTCTAAACGTAGTTAGATATTAAAAGAAAATCTGTTTCTTATTAAGAATTCAATGAAAAAAACAGCAATACAAATAAGAAGAATGATTGCATAAATTGTAAGAAAGATGATTCTGAATTACTCTCCAAATCAAAGGCATTTGTTGATGACAAGATTGTTAACCCTTAAAGGTCTAAGGCCTTCTTGGATGACCAAAATCCACCAGCAC
The DNA here is from genome assembly GCA_016801125.1 of Novumbra hubbsi. Lineage (NCBI taxonomy): Eukaryota > Metazoa > Chordata > Actinopteri > Esociformes > Umbridae > Novumbra > Novumbra hubbsi. Next base: position 6,611 of record JACXGK010006012.1, read on the forward strand.
TATCTTGACCTTTTGATCGCTGATGATTTGGTCATCCTTTATATTAGAATTATGTCCTATGTATTGTGGATTCTCCCTTAACAAGTAGCAGTAAGAATAGATAACATTGTTTAAGATAAAGGCGATTTTTTCAAAAACAGGTAAATATCAACCCAAATTGTCATTTTGGGGTCCCTGTATCTCGATGGGGAATCACTTTATATTAAAATCAAAGATCAGATTTGAGTTTTTTTGATGAAATCATGAAATACAGTGTTTTTGTGGTCGAGATTTGGAAGGCTTTTCTATACAGAAATACACAAACAGCTTTTATCTTTAACCAGTCTGGAGCTATAAATAGAAATGTAACGGGTGCGCTTTTCAACGCAGATTTGCACCAATATTCTAAATATATTTACAGAGGGTTAACCGGAGATTGGGGCTGACAACATCCCTTCATCTCTTATGTCAGAAATCTGCTAGCAACACGATACAGAACTTGTGTTAGAAAGTATGTGAAAGACAACACAAATGGACATTTTTTACCTAAAAGCATTTCTTTTTTAGATAATTAAAAACATTGAATGTGACCTCACAGCTCAAATACTTATTAATACATTTCTCCACAGGGGTAAAAAAAACATTAATAGTTTAAGGTAAAGTAAACACTTATACAATGAACAAAAGTTAGCATTAGGTATAAAGGTTAGTGTGAGGAATTAATACAAAATTGTTAAGATTTGGAAAGAACTTTAAACATAAACAACAAAACATATTAGTGGCAGCACAGAAAGGATATTTTTCAGGTTTGGAAGTTTTCCCCACCTGGATTGATGTCAATATCTTCACACATGGATCTGGTGCGATAAAGCTGCAACATCACCTGATAACCTGATAACCGAACCTGATAACTGAACAGAACTCTATAAAGAGGAAATAATACACATTTGAGCAAATCAAGTAGTGCTCTTATTACGTAGGCAGGTTGAATTAAATGTAAAGAGGCAATCAATTGTTGAAAGATACATAACAGTTGTGCTCCTAGCTTCTGGTTGCCTGGTAACTGATCAGAAAAGAAGTAGTCCTCAGTCAGAGTCTCGGCAACAGTCAACCTGTCAGCATTAACCAGCATCTTAGAAAGCAAGGCTTGGAGACTGGCTTCTTAGCAAAGGATAACAACAGTTTATCAGTGAAGAGAGAATTACAAAATTAAGTAATATTATTAAAATTAAGCAACTGTTGCTTGTAAAAGAAGCGCTATGACAGTCCCCTATATTATGTATTATTATAAAGACACACAGTGCATGGATTACTGACCGGTTTTACTCCACTGATATCCAGGTTCACTTCTCCACTACCCAGATAACCATAGAAACCCGCGGGTCATGCATCATCAGGCAGAGTTGTTGAGCCACAAAATGAACGATAAGGACCCAAACGTCATTTAGAAGTATTACTTGGTTTAAATAGATTACATTTAGACAGCAATTGTCCTCGACCAGCTCGGTTAATAGACCATAGATCTACCGTGTCCATCGTGCTTCATACAGAGGCAAGGCTGCATGAAGGAGTCCTACACAGCCCTCTGTGCCTGGAACAACCAGGGGGGCACAACCACACATGCCACATAAGATGGGGGCAAACCGGCCGATTCCCGTGAGACACAGACAATGGATGTACATTGTGGTGGTGGGGAAGGATACATAGCGTGTGGTCGGGCCACTGTGGTAAAGCAGGGAAGATGTGGTTTGGTACCTGCCAAGGACAGGGCACTCACAGGACTCTAGGTGAGGTCCACATCTCCAACATGCCTTGGTGTCGGTGGAGGAGGAACACGTCGTGGGAGACCTGGGTCGTGCCTGCGGCGTCAATGACCTCCGGTCCCTCCAGCTCCTCTCATCGCGTTCACAGTTTCCTGGTTCAGCGTTTTATCGAGCGTGTTGAACACGATACATGTTGTTGGAGGAAGAGGTACAAGTAAGCCGGTATGGTCTGGTCATTAAATAAGCAAACCAAATGATTAGAGGGGCAAGCCGTCCTGGTGAAACATGTTGCCATCTTGGGACAAAGGTTCAGAGACAGAGATGCATGAGGCAGTACATGCGTACATTCATGCTACGAGTGTTGTATAATTGTCAAATATCATAAAACTCTCCAATAATTTGTATTTTGTTTCTAAACAGATTTTCTTCTACACGAGGTAATACACTATTAATGCCAATGGCCATGGAGGCCACAGGCTCTAAACTAATGGGGATTATACAGTTATATGAAAGCAGTTGGTCAACTTGACTGAGACGAGTCACACCACAGGTCAACGTGTTACGCATCACAAAACAAAGGCAAAATGTTGAGCAGCATCTTGACAAACAACAGTGCCAGAAGGGGAAGTATTCCGCTGCCTGTTGGACTACCACTCTGCTTCCTGGATCGGTGAAACTGGGCGGTTCTCTCCAGCAGTCCATCCTCTGCCTCCGCATTCACAGTGTAACCCTGGTAACACCAGACAAGCCACACTTATGGACCTCAGCAATGTGTTTTGACGTCTCATTCCGAACATACGGCTAAAAACTGTGTGAGAACATGTTCAAGAACATTCATTTTGTATGTTAAAAATTGCTCCTATTCTGGCACGCAGCTTCAGACATGTACACACACTTTTCTAAACCGGGAAAGACACCGTTGAACAACCAAAGTTCTGCGGACACTATATTTATATTGGCTACAGTGCATTGGGATCCTAATGAAATTCAAACAAGCCTATAATCTACATAGCAGTGTTTCCCAAAGCAGTAAAATATACCTGTTTGTTGTCACTCCAAACTAGTTAAAGGCCAGGTGACCATGGTGACTCAATGAATCATGTTGGCCAGCCCAGGGTTACAATAAACATGTGAAATGTGAAAACATTTTGACCATAGCCCAAGTAAACACAGTGCACTGTATAGGGGACTTGCCTTGAGTATGACCTTGGAAGTACAGACCAGAGGCCTGCGTCCACTCAGTTCCCTCATGGGCTCGGCATCAAACATTTCCCTGTCCAAACTCTTCACCAGCAGACCACCAGAGCTCTGGACACAGACACACGGATGGACACACTTTAGTTGTTTACTCTCCAAACAAAGATCAGCTTACAGAAGTGAGTGCCGACATTTTCATACGGGACCCCCCAGAAAAAAAGAACCCACCACATGTGTGGCATGTGCCTGTTTCTTAACAAGGAAGCTGTATGGAGGGGAAAACGATTTCCATCACCGTGAAGAATGTCTACCAGAGCTCTATATGTAGCGCAACATAACAGGGAACAGGGTGCCAATAAAGGAGACGCCGTGGAACTAAACCCATAGCAAGCTCCTTGTCCTTCAGATCGTATGTGTTCAGATCGTAAGTTTTAAAGGTAGTGGGAGTTTGACACGTTGCTCTGTATATCTGCCTCAGGGTAGAGCAGTGGAAGCTCTGGAAAGGCCCCTTCAGCCAGCGCACTTAGCCTCACCTACAGGACAAAAAGGACAAACATTATGATTGTAGTGACTCAAGTCTCAATGTATCAGGTGGTAGAAAGTAACATAGCAGGTAACACACCCATTCTCCTCTTTCTTGCCCAATTTTCTGGAGAAGAGCATTTCAGGCCCTCTGCGATATCTGTTTTTTCTTCAGCATCTTTGTTAAGACAATGTCCTCCGCCTGTGAGAGGAGAAACCGCGGGGCGCCTCCTTAACACCCTCCATTTCCTGTGGGTCTCCTACCTTCTCCATTAAGGCCAGCTACAGGATATTTCAATTACAGGAAATCATTCAGGTATTATTACAAGTCGAACAACCCAGCTGCTGTGTGTCCCAAATGGTACCCTGCTCCCTGTATGTGTCTCCGACTTTTTCTGCATGTGGCTCTTGGTAATGAAGTTCTGCACTATACAGGGAATAGGTTGGACATTTGGGAGTAATCCATTCTGGGACTTGCTGCTCACCTCCTCCAGACTGCCCTCCTCCACCTGTCTCCACTTCAACGGAGACCTCAAGCTGCGGATGCGTTTCTTCCCAGAAAACGTTTCTTCCCAGAAAACAGAGCATCTGGAGTCGTGCTGGCACTTTGCCAGTTCCGACTCCGCATCTTGCCCTGAAACGGAGCACGAAAGGAATGTGACATCCTCCACGAAAAGAGGAAAAACGTGTGTTAGAGTGTGAGAGAGCACAAAGGCAACTGAAGACTGCGATTAAGTTTGGATAATACAAACTAAAGGTTTCAGAGGTTTTACACAAATCCTGGATTCCTTCAGAATTCCTGCCTATACCCTTTCGATTTTGGTCGTTTGCAAAATCTTTGACGTAAACACACGAAAAAAACGTCTGACTTTGGTGTTGTGCAGATATATCTCCATTATTTCACTAAGGAGACACAGTTCGTTGTGGATTGTGTATTTCATATTTACTGTTGTCTGAGCTGAAAAACCAAGGAAACACAGCGGTGACAGAAAAGGGGTTCTGAACATGCACTCAGTGTACAGTGTACAGACCGAGGAAAAGATTAACATAATTCCCCACTGGAATATTCATTGGTGTTACATGGACATCCATCTTCATCCTTACAGACACATTGTTTGAAAACAAACCATCCCACCTGCCCAGCCACCCAAACCAGTGGTTCTGAAACCCTCCAGCTGTTTGGACTCCAAAGTTAGCACACCTGATTGCACTGGTTAACTGATAATAAAGCCATTCAACAAAGCGAATCACTGTGCAAGTTAAGTTCTCTGTTGTGACGGCAAAACATTCTGAATGAAGACTGTCCTACTGACCTAGTCATGGTAACGGGTTTCTGTGTCATTCCTTACCTTGCCAACGTTCTCCGCCCAGTTACACAGGTTCTTGAAGATCTTGCAGAGTCCTCCATTGGAAGTACCGCCTAAAGGCCTGCTCCCCAACAACCTCCCCCAGGCAGGCTGGGCCAAACACCTCCGTCAGGGAGGTGCGCACATCCTAGTAGATGCCAAATCCATTTGGAGGAGTTTACCTATAAATGAGAAGGCTGGATTGCAAAAAGGAGGTTTCGCCTGGTAGATACCCACATCAGATTGCAAGGATCCTTGATCGGTAGTCCTCCTCTGATGCACGAGACTACGTACTACTACCCATCTACAGATTCCACGATAACTTAGACTTGCCTGAAAACTGGAACTTTTGGATTTTAATACCTCAAGTTTGTCCGTGTGTCGCCTGAGTGACAGAAATGTTGCCTTCTGTATTAAGGCTACAAGCACTGCAGCCAACACAGCTCTCACCTTATCCCGGTTGCCTATTAGAACATAATGGCCATTACATGAATGAGAAACGTTTTTTTCTTGTTACACAATTAACTGCTTTTCTTCACACATTTGGTAATATCCATTGTTGAAGGCCATTAAATTAAGGCCATGCAACTCGTAACAGACTCAATGTTGAAGTGTCTTCCGAAGCTCAACTTATGCCGTTCAGGTTGTTTCGCTACTTGCTCAACCAAAAAGTTAATACCAGAATCCTTATGCACCACACGGAATGCATATGAGCCAAGGACCTTGGAGGTGCTGGCCAATTGCATTGACAACCGCTGAACACTGGTGTTAAATCTGTGGGTCCTAGTCTCCTAGAGGAACCCATTACTGATCCAATGTGATGTGTTGTTGCCTGTGTCCTGGATCCTTCCCTTTTAAATCACTGGTCAGACTTGTGCAGTCAATAGGCCACTATTCTATTAGAACACCAGTAATGAACAGCAGGTGTAAACTTGCCTATCTGGCAGGCCTTGACCTGAGCTACTTTTGTAGTCCATCTTACCCAAGGTAGTGGGCGTGGAGATGTTGTGGTTTATAACAACATTGATAGACTCCAATAAGGCTGTCACTTTCAGTGTAACCCAGGGTTGTTTCTCTGTTCAGTGGATTAGAAACCAGAATAATGCAACTAAAAGATAACAAAGCAAGTTCTATGTAGAAAGTTGAATCGTATAATTAAAGGGTGTTGTTTCTCATTACTTTATAATTGTGATTTCATCATTATGTCTGGTGGATCTTTTAGTTTTTTTACCCATAAATGAAGATATTAATGCACTTAATGCATTAATGCCACAATTATGGACAACACCCTAAACTTGCCATTTCGTTACAGGATTGAGAGTTTTGTACGCTTTTTTCCGGCTGCAAATCATTTAAAAATTACAAATACAACACATCAAATGTTGAAACTGAGACATTTCATTGTTTCTTGAAAAATATTTGCCCATATATAATAATAATAATACATTGAATTTATATAGCGCTTTTCTAAAGACCCAAAGACGCTTTACACTTGAGTAGTCAATACACAAATAATGAAAAGAAAAAGGACTAGGACGAGACAATGGAACGAGGGGAAGGGGAGGGGCTATGGGAAGGCTTGTGTGAACAGATGAGTCTTGAGACGGTGGATGAAGATGGCAGTAGATTCAGAGTCACGGATGGATTGAGGAAGTGAGTTCCATAGCCTTGGAGCGGCCCTTGAGAAAGCCCTGTTCCCAAAGGTACGTAGCCTTGACTGGGGGATGATGAGGTTGCCAGCTGTTGAAGAGCGCAGTGACCGGGAGGGTTGGTATTGGGGAATAAGATTAGAGAGGTATGGAGGAGCAAGCTGATGGAGGGTTTTGTAGGTGAGAAGATGCCAGCAACAACTTAGTTTCAAAAACAAATAATGTCAATTGGCAACAGGTCTGTAATATGATTGGTTATCAAAGATAATTCCAGAGAGGATGAGTCTGTCAAAATTGAGAATGGGGAGGCGTTGCTCCACCATGCTGAAAGATCGCACGGGCAAATAGTGGAACAATTTTAAAGTAACGTTTCTCAAGGTAAAATTGCTAACGTTTGGGGGTCTCGATCTATAGTACATAATATCATTATAAGATTCATAAAATTCAGAGAAATCTCTGTATGCAAGGGACAAGCTAAAATAAACAAAATGGACGGCTGTGCTCTGTAGTGGAAATCACTGCATGAACTCAGCAACACTTCCAAAACCACTATCTGTGAACACAGTACTTCGCTGCTTCCACAAATGCAAGTTTAGACTCAGTATTAACAAGTACTGACTTACTACAGATCATAATTCTGATGTCACTAACTAGCTCAAGATATGTGTCTGCAAAACAATATATTATTTATTAAAGACACAAAGCTCTGAGTTTCAAACAACTTCGACATACAAAAGCAATTCTAGCTCGCACAAATGTTACACCGTCCAATTCCTAATTGACACCCGATTATTCCCTTTGAAGGGCCCTACATTTTGACCAAAAAACGGGGTGCAATTTCAGATGTACATTTGATTACTGTGGATATTAAATGAACAACAAATCAGTCCTGACAGAGTTCTTTGATGATTAAGTCACTTGGTGACATTGAAATCGGCTGCATAAATGAAGTCTTCCGGGAGAGTCTCCTCAGGGATGTTGCTCAGCTTTTCATCAAAGGAACGTAGCGTCCACAGCTTCTCCAGTTCATACACCTCTCTAGTCCCTGGCAGCATGAAGTGGACTACCATGCTTCCTAACAGAAGGGAGTAAAGAAAGAGGGAAGAGGTCAGACAGGAATAACAAGAAACTGTATTTTCACAAATGCATCACCTCAACATATTAACAAATTATAAAGGCAAGGCCATAAAATGATTCAAATCTGCAGTGCTTCTCAACGGTATTCACTTTTCGACGTATTTGCTATTACATTAAAATCGAAATAGATTTAATTAAGTTTCTTAAATTTATATTTTAAAATTCCAAAGAAAACAATAGGTTATAGATCGCAGGGGATGGGTCGTCACCCCATTTGCTATGATCCACCTGGTGGCTGTGCGAGGTGAATATACGAGCAGATGTATTATCCAGCAGATCAAAAGAAATGCAGGTGGGCAGTGTTCAGAGTCACTAAGCACAATTCTTGCACCTTGTGTGTGGGCGGTAGGAAAGTAAAGATCATTAGGCAAAAACTAAATCTGCAACCCAACCAGAAGGACATGGACAACCTTGTGGGACAGTAAAGATCATCAGGCACAAACTAGATCTGCAAACCAACCAGGAGGACTTTACAGTGGGACAGCTAGGAGTCATCAAGGTACTATTTGGTCAAAGTCTAACACTGCACGTCATCCTGAGAACAGCATCTTACCCCGAAGATTGGTGGCGGCAGCATCATGCTATGGGGATGCTGCTTTGAATCAGGTACTCCAGAAAGTGAGAAGACTGTTGCTGTTCACCCAAGATCTCTTTACTGCACGTGATTCTTTTCTTTCTTATATTCAGAAATTGCTGTCTAGGTAATTTTTCTAAAATGATTATTTGCTGTAAATGTGGCAAAAGGAATCCATCCAGAAACACAGATAATACTCACCAAAGTCAATGCACATCCAGTCCTCTGCATCCAGTCCCTCAATCTTTGTATGGGGCTCACAGTCCTTTTTCATGTATTTGTACTGTCAAAATATAAAACAACATTATTAACATGGTAACAGTTATACACCGCATTTCCCACACCAATTGCAGCAGCACCATTACCCAAGTGTTCACATTTTACAGTTCCAAAGTTCACCAACAGGTATGAACAGGTTTCCTGCTTATTCCCTTATTTAAACAGTTGTATTATGAAACAAAATCTGTCAAATATTGAATGCAAAATCATTTGAACAAGAAAACTAACAAGAAAATGAAATTGACAAACTTTTATAGCACCACAATCTAGGTTTAACAATGACTGGAGACCCAAAATCATCAGTAGATGTAGTGTACCCTCATAGACCAATGTGACTTCATTACGAAGAAAAGGGACATGGGAAAGGCAGAAAACGATTACAAATCTTTTATTTTGCAACCCTACAATTGTTACAATAAACGATTTACCACTTTAATTGCATAGAGAGCCATAGCACGGAGGTGCCTTGTCGATGAACCGCTGACAACGACAAAATAGTCAGCGTACTTGATATCTTCTGGAACCTTGATGACACAGATATCTGCTGCATTCTCCTGACGAAGCAGAGACACCAACACGTCGATGTTAAATTTTTCCTCCAGTTTTCCTATCGCTAAAGAGAAAAGGAATGTCACATTACTTATCACTTTAGTACTTTGTCTATAATGCATTCTCAAGCATCGTTGATAGCCTGTTTATGCTACCCTACCAACTCCCTGTTAGTAAAGGACTTGAGTTGATATGGCACGAGAGACTCCCCAGACGTACCGAATTCGACTCTCTACACAACTAGGTCATAACCGCAACACGTCCCAAATAAATCCATATATTAACAAAAAGGCAGATAACGTCTAGCCACATCACAATAACGTTAGTGTACTTTCCCTTAAGTGTCTAGTGTGTGCTTAGAATACATAGCCTACTAGCTATATTAATTTAAAGACATTTACTAGCGCTACTTACTGTGGCTCGAGACACTCTCAATTTCATTTGCATCATGTTTTGTCCGAGACATTTCAGTGCTGTTCCACGGTGAAATTGTGTCTTTGATATGCAAATCTGAGAAGTAATATCTCCCCATACAGTTTTGAAATGTAGAAAAATGTAGAAGGAACTGTTGTTTAGAGGAAAGGCATGTGGAACTCCGACACAAGAACCGTGTGCTACGCCACGATTTTGAAATTAAACATGCACCTGGAACAACACCAGTGTACCCTTGAATAATATTACGTTGAAGCATTTGAGACAGAAAATGCCTAGAACAGTTTAGTAAGCACATGATTATCCTATCTTGTTATTAGTAGAGCTAAATTACACTACACGCCTGTTTGGTTTTCAATGACCTTATTGAAACAGGAAGTTTATTAAATCCAAGAACTCGGATTGGTTCAGACCCATGCGATTACGCCTTCCCCGATACATACACTCGTTTCTGAGCGCATAACCGCCTCCTGGTGTACAGGAGTGGGGCTTTTGAAAAAACAGATCAAATAGCGATTGAGTTTCTGTCAATTATGAAGTGTTCACTTGACACATTGTGAATGTACTCTCTAAAATCGATTTAATGAACTTAAACATAATTGCCCCAAACCCAAACGCATATTCTTTAAATGTTTTCGACTCACTGTTTTAAAGAGACACACCTTGTACATTTCAGTAAGTTAATTTATTACGCACAGGCAACAAAGCATCCTCATAAAAGCAACTTCATGAAATCAGAGTAAAAAAGACACATACAAATATTTTAAACAATTTTCCAAAAAATGAGATTGTCACTGTATAAAGTCAATGTCCACTGTTCCATACCAATTCCCAGCGCCTACAAAGGTCAGCATGGACATCACTGAGTTATGTCATGAACCACCTTAGATTAGGTCTCTGTACGGAGCATAATCATCAAGAAATCAATACTGATTCAAATCTAGCAATTACATGTTAGCCCCAATTAGGCCCCCGTCCACAGGTCTCTGATTAGAAGTAGTTCACTACATAAGGAATAGGGTTCCATTTGGCATGCAATTCCCATTTTTCTACATGTAGCACTCGTTTCTCCCCCCCCCCACTAATCCTCTAGGCTTTTATTTGTTGGTCCACTCATTTTAAAAGCAACAAATTCAAAGTAAAGGTGTTGGTGCACCCGTGTGGTGTGTGTGATATGCATAGTGAACGGCTCCATCCCAAATGCACTATGTAAGGAATGGATTGCCATTTGAGGCGAAGCCCCATTTCCCCAAAAAGGAGATACAGTAATGTGTTTCCATGTTTGGGTCGTCACTCATCAGACGGTCCGGTCTCTGGCTCCAGGGTCACGTTCAATCTCAGACCCACGGGGATGTGGTCGGTGAGGCCAGCCAGCTGGGTCACAAAAGTGTACTCCTCGATTTCCTACGGGGAAGCACAAACACAGACAGCAGGAAAACTTTACGACCAAAACATGTAAGGTACATTTTGCAGCCAGCTATATTTCCTAGATCATTTGAATCTCAATGTATGGCTGATATAGAATGACTGAAGTGAATCACACACATGTAATATAACTATAAAGTGAATGACAGACATTTGGTATAATTATGAAGCGAATGACAGTTACACAGTATGACTATGAAGTGGATGACAGTTATACAGTATGACTTTGAAGCAAATGATAGTTATACAGCACGAATATAAAGTAAATTACAGCTATTAAGGATGACTATGAAGTAAATGATAATATTACAATATGACTATGGCAAATTACAGTTATACAGTATTACTACAACGTTTTTGTGGTGTTATAAAGACATACACCCTCAAAGAACAAGAGGTTTGCATGCATCTGATAGTTAACTAGGGGCCACGCACAGTTCGGCAGTGCTTGGCGACAGTGCTCTCTCTGAAGAGGATGTAGTCTATCCGACGTCCCACCCAGGGCTGGCCCAACTCCGGGTAGACCATGGGACAGCCTTTCAGGCCCACTGGAGGGGAGATGTACTTCTTCCTAAGCTCCTCTCTCTCCAGAGTCCTACGAAGACAAGTCTGTGATCAGGCAACTATCAGGACTCCTCGCCCACGACTCATTGCGTCCCGCGTAGAGCCGTTGCACAAGGCCCAGTAAATGCAGTCTGAAGCATACCTTTGGAGATTCTCTGGGGTCTTTACATCCTCCTGATATAGAGAAGGTTGTTCCAATAAAGTGCCTGAAAGACATGCCACAGATAATACACACAAACTGTGTCAGAGGACTACGGAAGTGCAACAGAAGAAATATGTATCGTCTAAAACAGTACCCTACAGAGCTGTGTGTACCTGGGAATCAAGACATATGCTTCACGAAGATGTTCGACAGTTTCGACGGAGGCGTGACGCAACCTAAGCAAAGAGCTCCTGTACATTTTGTGAATATTTCCTATTTTTGTTTGAACCTTCTTAGCGCAGAGCTACTCTGTTTCGGAGGCCCTACAAGGGCTAGTTTATTATTAACGCATTAGAGTGCTTTTCTTAAAACATGTGCCACTAAAGCTGACTAAATGGTTATTTGACATGCAACCATAACCTAAAGACAGTAATGACCGTCCTCACCGATAACCCAGGGGTGCTCCTGACCTGGGCCTGCCCTGCAGGGGTCAGTATACTCCTCAAACAGGCCGTGCTTCTGTTCTAGAACATCATCTAATCAACAACAACGACAACAAGCACAAAGGAAAAACATGTTACAATCAATGTCAGAAACCCAATTCAGGACACTGAACCTATTTCTTTTTTGAAAACAACACAACACGACTCCTTATTGTATTACACAAATCCATAATCAAAGTAGGGTGTAATTTAAGACGCAGTTATACCGGGTGAGCAGTTGTCAAAATTGAAATCCCCACAGAGCACATCAAACACAACCACGTCATCGGGCTTTCCATTAACCTCCTGGAACTCCCGGATCCACTTGGTGATCATGTTGAGCTGCTCACACCGGATCTCCCCTTCGCCTGCCCCGGTGAAACACAGAGGAAAAAACAGGACACACAGTGTTCAGTTCAGTGAAACATTGACAACATCACTACCGAAGAGAGCCTGGGTCGGACAGGCCGCATGCGTCCCTAATGACTCCCTATTCCCTTCATGATGCACCCCTTTTCACTAAAGCTTCATAGGCCCTGGTCGGAAGTAGTGCTCTGTGAAGTAGGATGGTCCAATAGTCTAAACCGCGGCCTTCATTAAACATGTGGCATGGGTTTGAATCCATCCTGTTGCACTTTGTCCACAGTCTCTTGCATAGAAAAGCTTAACAAAACCTCCAAAATATATCCTAAAAACACTAATTGGGGGGAAAATAACATTTACAAAGATAACTTGCCTTCAGGTGCATGGAGGTGTGTGCAGTTAAAATAGCCAACCACATTCTTCTGCCTGTGACTCTGGCCAACTAGCACCTGGGAACACACCACAAACCATGGCTTCAGTCATCACTGTGTATCACGGCTTCACTAGCGTTCACGGAGAACACGCGAGTACAATCTCGCTACCGTGTAGCCTAACATTCAGCATAAGGGAATATCGGAAATGAGAACTATAACTAAACAAAAATGTATGTACGTTTTACAGTTTAATCACTAAGCAGAATCAGTTAACCATCGGCGGTTGTGGGACACATCCTGCAGTAAAACCAGTAAACCGACACCCACCCCCAGAGGGGGAGATGGGGAGCACCATGTCCACATTAGGCCCTACCGGGCGGCTACCTTGGCAGAGAGCAGGCCTTTGGCGGCCAGGCCGTCCTCCCCGCGTCCGTTGGGGAAGCAGCGGTACTGAGCCTCCAGCACCGGGTGCCGGCTGGCCAAGAAGAGGCCGCTGTTGAAGAACTTGAAGGAGGTGCAGGTGCCGGGAGGCTGGCAGGCGTACACCCCCACGTCGTACAGGATGTGGGGGAACAGAGGCCGCAGGGCGTCGGTCAGCTTCCCCGCGGCCCTCTTGTCAAACACCTCCTCCAGACACAGGACGTCCACGTTGGCCGGGAAGAGGGAGGACACCTCCCACGGCAAGTCGCCCGTCCCGGCCACGCCTCCCTGGGCCCGCAGGGCCCGCGGAGGGTTCCTGTGGCTCCCGTGGCCGCGCTCGTTGGAGTTCTGGTCGGCGTGGGCGCCGGCGGTTGGGGGGCGCTCCTCCTCCGTGTCGCCACAGGGCGCGTACGCCACCGGGGCCTCGCCGGCGGCCCGGTCCGGAGGACGCGGCGGTTGAGCGTCTTTGGGCGCGGTGGCACCGTAGGACGCCGGGCCGGCGGTGGTGTTGGCGGCGGGGCCGGGGAGCAGGCTGCTGGAGGGGCTCAGGGTGCCACAGCTGCTGGGCGAGTCCACGAAGATGCGGATGTGAGGCCGGTTCACGCCCTGCGCGATGCACCGCCCGATGGCCGCGGCCCGCCGCTGCGTGTGCCCCAGGTTGTTGAAGCGCGCGATGCCGTCCGGCAGCAGGCACAGGTTGGCGGTCGCGAAGCCAAACGTGGCCTTGGCGCCGCCTGGCCCGAAGCCCCGGGTTCCGCCCCCCTCCGGGTCCGGCGCGAGCCCCGACGGGGGCTCCCGGTGGTACGAGAAGGGCCGCCGGGTGGCCTGAAGAGGGGCCCAGAGCAGGAACCCCAAGAAGGCCAAGGGGGCTGTGGCAAGGAAGAGGGTGAGGAAAAGGACGGAGCCGAAGAAGACCTTGAGCGGGTGGAGGTAGCACTCCTGCTCCGCCCGCTCCGATCGCTCCAGGCTGGTGGACATGCTGACGGCGATGAGGCGGTCGAGGAACCAGAAGCAGGGCAGGATGAGCCCCCAGCCCACTGCGTGGAGGCCCTCAGCAAAGCAGTTGGGGAACGGGGACTCTCGCAGAGCCATGACGCCCTCCTCAGTCACCTCTTCACACAGGAAGGCACAGCAGGCATCAGGACCTCCAGCTGCTCACTTCACTCTGGCCATTCACCATCCCACCAAATCCACTGGAATCTACTGGAAGCAAATTCAGGAGACAATACACACTGAACATGAACAGGAAACAGAACATTACCCGGGTGTTATGAGGCCATTTCCGACACCCAGATGGAGGTAAATCAATCAATGATGCATCTCGCAGTGCTTTGCTGTCAGGAAAACGACTGGGGTTTAAGACACCATCATGAGCCCAGGCACAGTGGCCTACAGTCACTCCACGTCATGGCGCACCCGATCAATTGAAGTAGAAGGAAAAAAGGGCATGGTGAACACAGATCATTTTTGGAAAAGAGGGCAAGATGAAAAGAATATACGGGTTTTTCGGACAAACCGGTTAATCCAGACGTCACCATCTGCAAGCTTTCGCTAATCCGAATCGCTGTACTGACAGATGTGTACAGTGCACTACTTACTATAAGGGTTGGTGGTACGTAAGAAACGGAGCATAGCCTGTTCGCGTCCACACATTTCCTAAAGGCTGTCACCGGTCCTGCGCGTATTATGCTGACACTGCCCAACAAAAATTGTTATAGCCTCTCATGATAACATCTGACACTCCCTCGCCGGGTCAACGATTGCTACAGTAGTCAAGTTGGCGTTGAATTGTGTGCGCGGAACTTTGAAATGATCTACTCATTACCAAGATGCTGCTGTTCTCGACTGCAATGAGGGACGAGTTCAGCTAGCTGGAGTCGACTAGCTTGATGGAGTATTACCACCAACATGCTAACTACAGTAATTTAACCCAGTTTTGAGTGTTTTACCAACCTTAGTTAGCATATAACCGAGCTAACTGGCAAATGCTCGAATACTGGTATACTTGTATCCCTCACGAACAAGCCAGTCACATCCTGAGGATTTACACATACGTTCGTGAACAAATGTAATATACAGTAGCTACCGAAACGAGGTTATCTGGGAAGCAGTAAGCTACCAGCCGGTAGCAGCTTAGCTAGTAGTGTAGCTAACCAGGTTATCTTACAACGAACTGTAGGCACCTGCTCTCAGTCTTACCTGTCTGCATACTAGTCCTCCTTCTTAATGAAATTAATCCTTTATTTCATTAATCCTTTTCAAAAATGTTTAACAGTACTTGCTAATACGTTTCCATGTTCATGCCCTGGCTGTGTTTAGTAAAATATTCCAGTATGAGATATAATGAAATAATTCCCAGGGACCGGTTGACGGTTCGTCCTACGTGGGTGGACTCTCTGACTGCATTCAGATGGCTTAAACGTTTGTATCATTACGAAACGCTCGTTACTGACCGGTCAAAACGTATAAACGTTCCTTTACCCATTTTGTATGCGTGTGATTATGTTGGCTGGTAATAGAGAGGTGTGGTTTTGAAGCTTGATTGACTTATTTAATAGTAGTACCGACAACGTTCCACAACCCAACCCCTTCCCGTTTATTAACTGGTTTTGCAGCACTGTTACGGTTCAATTATACGTTACAGAACGTTAAAACCAACTGAACGCACCATAGCCTGGTTTTAAGAGTCAAGAGAGGCTAAGACTTAACTTCATATACAGTGTGTATCAAAAGTCTACACACTCTTACTGAAAAAGCAGCTTTTGTTTATATAAAGGATGAAATCAATAGTTATTTAAAGATACAGTCTGGGGGCGAACATTTCTTATTTCCAAACCTTCCACTGGATGTGTCATTTGTTGTTTATATGTGCCCAATCTCTTGGCAGAATGCCTACTATGCTTTTAAAAGGTGCACAAAAGTGCCAATACATGACACAGCACACAATTTTCCAGCACACTCCTATGGATTAGTGTGACAAGATGGAAGCCATTTCTCCCCCAAAACAAATTCAATGAGCAGAATACACAGTACCTGCTGTCAGGTATGTTAGCGGAAGCATCAGACTACTAGTGCTACTTCTCTACAGCAGGATTCTTGGGCTTTGGTCAGAATTGAGAGGACAATGAACTGCTTCATCAAGATGTTTTGAAGCGAACCATGCTGTCCTCTGCCAGAAAGCTGAAGTAAAGAAAAAAATTACCATTGAACCAAACAACAATCAGAAGCATTCAGCAAAATCAATCAAGAAATGGCTTGCAAAAAGCAATATCAATGTCCGTGAATGACCATGTCATAGTCTTGACCTCAATTCCCTATAGAAAATAGGTGGACTGACCTTCATATCCTCACAATTTCACTTGAGATCAAAGTCTCCTGCAAAGAGCAGGATAGAAATGCAAAATCAGGATGTGCTCTGTTGATAGAGGCCAATCACACCGCAGCAATCAAAAAACAGTCTCTGTATAATTATATAGCTATACATCTTGGGATCATGCAGAGTCAACCAAAAGTATAGCAAATTACATTGGTTGGGTTGCTTTATATTTTGACTACTTCGCAGTCACCGCAGACAGTGAGGGTGTGTGAGAGATCACTCTTTAAAGCAATACAAGCTCAGACAAGTCCAGAGCGAGTTTGAGTCATTCGTTTATTGCATCAAAGCCAGGTGATATCTTCTCCGCTGTGAGGACAGATGTCTATCTCCGGTTCTAGGTGTTTACGAAAAGCTTGGCATTGGCAAGCCATATGCAACACCCTGGGCCAGAGCTGGATCCAGCCCATCTACCAGAGGAAGAGGGGCTTCCCATCCAGCCTCGACATATAGGAGAGGCAGTTGAGCAGCAGCAGCATGTCCTTCAGCAGCTTGGAAGGACTCGCGTTGATCACTACTCTCCTCAGGAAGTCTGGGCTGTTGAGATTAGACGAGAGGGAAATCTCATATAGATAGTGAACAACGTAGGAATGTGGTAAGATGAAAATACATCGAACAGTCCCAAAATCATCTGCCTTACAGCTGCCTAGGTAAGAGAATTTGACCACAAATAGTTCATAGGGATCAAAGTGAGGTTGATCATCGTCCGATGATTCTGACCTCATGCGAGAACTGTGGGGCGCTTTGATAACATTGTCTCCAATCAATTCACACAGTCACCTCTAGAAGCCCAACTGCTGGGTGCAATAGGAGTCAGGCCTGTGATTTAATATCAATCAAGTCACACTGTCACCTGTTGTAGCCTAAGTCCTGGGAGCTGTAGGTGTCAGGCCTCTGCTTTAATATGCCGTAGGTGTTGATGATGAACTCTGTGAAGGGTGGGTGAAGAGTAGTGCTGTAGCCCAACTGGTCCAGCCTGTCCATCAGCTCCATGTGCCTCTGGGACAGCTGGAGTCGGTAGCCCTCATCCACCTTCCCTGTCAGAGGGTGTGTGGATACCTGTCAAGAAGAGAAACTTCAGTCGGAGTAAAACACACAACTGTGTTAATCCTCTCAATTTCAGGAGTATGCAAAGTGGGTTGGGCACGACAAGCTAAATTGTGGGAAATTAGCTCTTTTCTAGAGTTGTTTATTGACAGAGTACCTCCTGGTGCAGCAAGCCGTGTGATCAAAAGTGAACGGTTTGGAGAGATGTGAATTGGAGGGCACATGTCTCAAAGTTGCCATGCCTGCTGTTGAGTAGTTGAGATGACATAAGGCCATAATATCTGGATAAGCTATTTTGCCTTAAAGGGGCAATCCTTAGTTACTTCGTCTAGTTGTCTCACCTATAAAATGTTATATTTATCCATTGATTCTCAAAAAATAGAACTTACGCATGACTTTAGCGGGGTTCTGTGGTATCCAATCAGACTGCCTTATAGCAGCTTGTTTATATATATATGTTATATTATATTTGTTGTCAACAAAAATATTTCCAGTGACACTTTCAGCCTCAAAACATATTAATATCATGATCAATATTATTGTCAGTCCCTGTATTTCAGAGTGGTTTGTCAAGCCCACCCCTGAACCGATTACAAAAACAGGGACAGGGAGTACACGTTGTTAATGTTTTGGCGGCTGACTTCCGATTTAAAAGGTTATGTACTCTTATAATCTCCCCAAGCAAAGCCAGAAGCTGTTTTGGATTTCAAGGCTGTGTATCGTTATAAGCATGTTACGACAACTGTTTATGTATAAACTCATTTATAAAACCAACTTGACAAATTAATAGGGTTTAGAACTTATTAAACAATCTGGAATAACAACAATAAAAGACATACACACACACGCCTAGGGTTATGATTAAGATTGCTTCTGTGTTCAACAGGACCACAATGTATCATGGGTAAAATGTGACAGACGTTCTATTCTGCACACAGCCTTAGGCTGCCTAAAATATAATCGTGCTTTTAGCTAAATGTTTTAAATTAGAAAATCACTACCAGCTGTCAAAGACTGGACCTTTTCTTCTTTTAAAATGTTTCTGCTTTATTTGACAGGACAGTATGAAAAGCTAGAGGAGAGTTTTTGCTGAAAGAGCGGTTGGCCAAAGACAATCCCATGCTACAGTAGTACATGTGTGCCAGAGGCAGCAGCTTTGACAGCTGGACCAACCAAAGCAATAGAAGTCATTTTGTAAGAACAGACCCGTCTTAGCTTTGGAGCAGAACAACTTCAGCCACTAGATGGCAAACCGGCTAAATTAACTGGATGGCCATTAAACAAACTAACTGTCATATGGTGATAGAGAGCAGGTCTGTCTGACCGCAGTGTTCAATTCAAAAGCTTTTAATGATAAAATATCTCCACCTGGCATTCCCACACACAAACAAACACACAACGTATACACGCAGACACAACTGTTGGTCCTCACCTGCACGATCTTGTCTCGTATATTAAGCACAGTGAACCCGTAGAGTCTGGCCTGGCCCTGGAAGATATAGGACAAGATCCTACGATCCAACTGAAAGGCTATCTCCCCCAGCAACCGCTCTGGATCTGCACAAGAAGATGACAACAAAAACCAATCCATCTAATGCTAAGGAACCCCGTTCCTAATAACGCCATAATTTTGACCAAACAAGAGAGCAATATACATATGTTTTAAACATGTTTGTGATCAGTGCAGATTCCATTTTCAATCTGCATTAATTTCAATGAATTGTGCATCAATACTTTGATGAGCAAGTGACCATCTCACACACACCTTTGACCTTCCGAGACATATAGGAGTAACTTGCAGTGTCTTCATGCTGTTGGATGTCTGTATACTTGAAGCTGTTTGTGTATGACTCCAGGTTAACCGGGGATGAGGTTCTGTGAGGAAGTTTGGATGTTTGATGCAGGTCGTGTTTGAATCTGTTCTCATCCATGGTGTCTTGCCACTGAATAGTTGTTTTCCTGCCTGGAATGAGGAGGCTTAGTCAAAAAGTTGTACTATTTTTTTATACATTTTAGGCTGCAGGTCTTAGTTGTGTTATATAAACTGATGAATTCCACTTTACATAAATTCTTAAGCCCTATCTATATATAACCTTTTAGAAAATATACCCTCATTGCAGAAAATTAAGTCGGACCTGGTGTAAGTCATTGATCCACAAGAATTGAAAGGGTACAGATCTGGGTGACGCGTTTTGGGTGCCATCTAGTGGCAAAGAGCAGGTCACGATAATTGCAAGGTACCATTACATATCACAAGTAAACTACACTTTACCTGTTGATTCCCCGAGAGCGTCAGTGGTTAAAGTGGAGTTTTGCAGTTTGGACCTCAGATCTACGTTTTCCTTCAACAACCCAAGCATCATTTTCAGGTTATCATTCTCATTACGCAATTTCTCATTCTCCAAGCGCAATGATGCACTGTCCTCTGTATCCATTTCTTTCCAGACCTTTCTTCTCCGACTCAGACGCTGAGTTTCAGAATCTGTCGTTCTTACAGTGGCAGTGCGTTCATTTATCCCATTTTTACTTGTGAAGTCATAACAAAATATGGAACACAATTACATGTTCCACATGGGAATTCCAAAAAAGTTCCGAAGTATGACGTCAGCTGATTTAATGTCGCCTGGAAACTCAACGCGCAATCTTAGCAGGGTTACCAGCCCAGCTAAACATTTAATTCCCACAGAACTCACTCTCCAAATATTTTTTTTAACATTTATTGTAAATCGTAATTAATCATGAAGACCGCTTGTGCTTGCCATTGAAATATATTAAGTCAATGGGGACGGAAACCTACCTTGCCTGTACTGCTATTACACATATGGAGTAATGACTGTCAGAAACATACTCCATGAGGGCGACACGAGGGCGTGACATCCTCTGTGCTCACAGCGAAACATTGTGAGCACTCCATTAGCGTTCACCAGAACTGGCTGGTCAGCCATTGGCAACGTCCCAGTGGCCCCACACACTGTCCACAAGCTCACGCGGTCCTGATCCAGGTCTGGGAGATCCGCAGGACAGTAGCCGTGATGAAACACACGCAGGTTGGAACCGCCTGGGATTGTAATTGTTTACTTGGATCTTCGGCCCTAAACATGTTAGTGATGTTTTATTTTTTTTAATCGTTATGCCATTTGATACTAAATGTACACAATGTACAGTAAAGATGTGGCAGGATTATGGTTTGAAACACATGAAACGTTCAAGGTGTTGCCCTGGCATCCACATTCCCCAGACCTCAACCCAATCGAACATCTGTGGGATGTGCTGCAGCAACAAAAGTCAAACAATATACATTTAATATAATCAAAATAATGTCCATATTTCAGCACAACGCAGATAATTTAACAGGGTCTGAAATCCTTCCGAATGCACTGTAGAGCTCTGGAAAACATTAAGAGACCACTGCACCATTTTTTCTTTCCCTTTCAATAAATCTGTAAAGAAAAATATTATTGCATGTGTGCCTTCAAACTGAAAATAATGTACATTACCCAAAAGAGCATGATCACTCACTTATAGCCACTATTACAAACCACTAAACAGCATTTAGTACAGCCTTGTAAATAACCCACAACTGGTACAAAAACAAGATTTGTTTTCTGTCCAATAAATGAATTTATTGAATCTCTAAAAACAACTACAGCTCCATAGCCAATACACCACTGTTGCTATATACATGCAATAGAAAACCACAGCAAAATAGATTAAACACTACTGTGATAAGCGTTATAAGAATAACGGAGTTCTCTGCATCTTCAAACACATACAACAGACAAGCAGAACGATTAGCTGTAATCGCTTCTAAAGCATCCAGCAGGGATGCAACAGGACATACACTGGAACAATGCTGGAGCATGAAACACAAGTGTCCTCTTGTACGGTCTGTGCCTACTTTCTTCCTTCTACTATTGCCTTCCTTAATTATTATTATTACCTTCTAATGGCTTTCATTTAGCTACGTCAGTGTCTTGTTTCACTGTTGGAATGTTGATGTATCGGTCATGTCTGCCGATGTGTCGGTTATGTCTGCAAATATACAAACGACAACTATTGCCTACGATTAAATAACTGTTTGCTGTGATTTTGGCCAGGAATCTGTAAAAAAATATAAAATGTTATTCTTAAACAAAAGGTAAATACATTTGCAATTTGCAAATGTCTATCAAGGCGGTCTAGTCAAAAGGGCCTTCCTACACTACAATAGAGTAAGTCATTTTCATGTACTTTTGCAACCGACTGATTCAGAGAGGCGTGTAAAAGGATGATTTCACTTGCATTACTGACCACAGCACTGTTCAAACACACCATTACTGTCCAAACACACTATTACTGACCACAGCACAGTCCAAACACACCGTTGATGTCTGAGATACAGAGACAACCACAGGTCACATATTTCGTTAACGACTAAGGGAATTGCCAACTTAAGCTAAATCCTTTGTTGAAGATGACCAGACAGAAATGTCAGCAAAAGTTGCTGTTTGCATGAAATTGCTGCAATATCTAAATAATCAGGCCCTTTAATCAGAATTCTCTGTGAAAATATGGCACATCCTTGACTTAATTTCTAGGTCCTGCAAAATGTCTTATATTATTTTTTTTACATTTATTATAATTCTGTTTATGGAGGTGGAAAGGCTTACGGAATCAGAATTCCAACATCACCTCTGTGCCACAAACTATTGCAGTTTAAAAAACAACGTAACCTACACTTTATTCACACCGGAGTAACTAGGAGGGTTGGTTTCCTTGAAAGAATCCCTGCTGTGAGAATGAGATTTCTTCATATTTATGCTAGAAAGTAATCCAGCACCTCAGGTATTCTCATTTGAGGAAATACATCATAATTTGAAAAGGCCTGCCTTTGAATCCCTGCCCACAGCCCCAAAGGAGGCATTTGATAGTGAAATAAGAATTGGTTCTCACCTGTCTGGTCAAGAAAAAAGTTTACATTTGTGATATATACATAGACATATGTAGCCAAGCAGTGTTGTTGTACATGTACACCTCCTGCAAAATACTCCATCCTTTGAGTGCTTCTATTGAAGAGGCTCTCAACTACGAGATCTCCCAACAATAGCCAGAATATAGAGGAAGATGTTGATGATGTCAGTGTACAGGTTGAGGGCAGCAAACACATAGTCTTCAGGACTTAGGGCCATCTCCTTGTTGCCAAGCAGCATTTGAGTGTCCACAGCCAAGAACTGAAATTAAATTCAACAGAATTACAGAGTCATTCTATAGCGGGGGTTTACCGGTGCAAAAAATAAAAACATATGCCAACCTGTTTTGCGCTACTTTTAAGCAAGGTCTATTGGAAGGGGTATGAACATCCAAAGACTCACGCAGGTGAAGAGCAAAGCCCCCAACGAGGCGTAGACGAGCTGGATGATCCTGTTGCGGATGAAAATGCAGAGGATGCCGAAGACAATCAGAACGATGAGACACACCAACAGCACGCCATGGCAGGAAGTGAAGTCATACTTGGTCTGTATGGGGTCAGAGGTCGGGTCAAAAGGACACAGCAAGCATTAGTTAACCGAGGTGAAGCCATACATCAGCCTCCAGGAGACGTTTGGACCGCTTCTATTATTTCACGCTCTGGGTCCATTTCAATACACGCGTGTTGTTTTTCCCCACAAATTCATGAATTGGAAGGAATCAAGACGGATTAGACCTCAAAGGTATGACATTAAGGGAGAGATGGAGACAGATGCCCACAGACCTGGAGAGAAAAGACGACCACGGTGAAGCAGACCACGGCAGTGATTCCCACGGCCATGATGACGGAGTCCGTGTCATAGAAGCTAGCGATCATCCCAACCATGTAGGACATAGCGAGGGTCAGGATCGACTGCAAACACATGAACGGTGACGCAACCTCTTAAGGATTCAGCAAGTCCTACACAACATATCTTTCTTCTAAGAATTTGTTTTCTGCCTTATTTTACAAGTGTGGGTGCTTTTTGCTGTGCAGTGAGCCAGAGCCCACACTGCAGCCTGTCTGTGAGCCAGAGCCCACACTGCAGCCTGTCTGCGAGCCAGAGCCCACACTGCAGCCTGTCTGCGAGCCAGAGCCCACACTGCAGCCTGTCTGCGAGCCAGAGCCCACACTGCAGCCTGTCTGCGAGCCAGAGCCCACACTGCAGCCTGTCTGCGAGCCAGAGCCCACACTGCAGCCTGTCTGCGAGCCAGAGCCCACACTGC
>JACXGK010006013.1:10082-22326 GCA_016801125.1 Novumbra hubbsi
ACACACAGCCCTCTAGCACACACACACTCATCCCCTCTCACCATCCCCACACACACAGCCCTCTAGCACACACACACTCATCCCCTCACACACAGCCCTCTAGCACACACACACTCATCCCCTCTCACCATCCCCACACACACAGCCCTCTAGCACCCACACACTCATCCCCTCACACACAGCCCTCTAGCACCCACACACTCATCCCCTCTCACCATCCCCACACACACAGCCCTCTAGCACCCACACACTCATCCCCTCTCACCATCCCAATACACACAGCCCTCTAGCACCCACACACTCATCGCAACACACACAGCCCTCTAGGACCCACACACTCATCCCAACACACACAGCCCTCTAGCACTCACACAATCCACCCCTACCTCGCTGATGAAACCCAGTTGGACCAGCTCAACAGCCAGTTCCTGTACATTCTCATCTGAAACGGAGACCACAGGGCCATTGTTAGCGCACACACAGTATGCGGTCCAACTGTTTTCCCTCCAGTATGCGGCTGTGTTGTGCAGGCGGATCCCAGATGGGTGTGCGTACAGCTACATCTTCTCAGTAGGGAGTGTCAGCTGCCAGCAGCATCCTCAGACGCCTGTCATTCCTAACCAGCAGGCCTGCAACACTAGACACGCCTGTCATGTGTGCGAGTGAGTGGTTGTATGCATGTATGTGGTGTGTGTGTGTGTGTTTGGCCACGCAAAGCTTGGTTCCAAGCAGCTGACCGTTCTAGGGAACAGTAATGATGTTTGTCCCGTCTAGGGAATCTTTTGCAGGGTCTCCAAGCATCCTAGCTGGTGCCAGGCGCTCTGCGTGGCACGGAGGGGCTGGGGGGGGGGGGTTACAGTACTGCAGGGCAGACCTGGTGCCTGGTCACACACTCAGATGTCAAAGGTCCAGCCGTGACCACAGGAACCCACAACCCAAGGCAAATGTGCTGAGAGGGTTACAAGTCATAGCGCTGCTTTTGAAACCTGACATGTCATGGTCCCAAGGACTTGATAGAACAACCAAACCACTTGACTAGAATTAAAACACCAAATTATTATTGGCTCTCTAAATGGTTACATCGTTCTACATCACCAAAATGACCAATGGATGTCACAGACTGAATTAGATGAATGCCGGGAGGTGAGGAAGGTTTCTGCAGGAGTCTTCAGGCAGCTAAAAGATCGTTCAACCAGTTATTAAGGCAATGGCTTTTTTTGCAAGTTGAAATTTAGTTTCTTACCTTTGTTAGTTAAATAAATAAAATATAGTTAAGTACAATGCAATTTGGCTGGCGAGGTCTCATGACATTTTGTTGCTGCAAATCACAGCTGAATTCAGCTGAACTGGGATCTCCGAGGCCCAGCCGGACCAAAACAATGACATGCTTGTCTGTGTGTGAGTGTCTATTTCTTGTTTCTTACTGGGTAACAAGTCACAGCTTAGGTGTCTGTTCAGCTTGTCCTCCAGCTTCAACAGCAGTGTCAGCTGTGGTCGGAGGGGAAGAGCACACATGTAGACCGGGTTAACATGCCTTCACGGGCCTCCAGAACATACTTGTCTACAAGTATCCAGAGAATATGAAATGAAAGGGATTTACGTGATGTTTCGCCCCCTCCTCCACCGGCTCGATGTTACACTGCATCATCACCACCTGCAGGTTAGACACGGAGGCGCTCAGAAAGGTATCTAATGGGACACACTACTACCTCCATCACCTCCACCCCCACCTCCACCCCCACCTCCACCACCTCATCAGAATGTCTGGTCTCCCCCTCCCCGGGCTTCCCTCACCTTGCGAGTCTCGAGTTCAGCAGGTTCTGGGGTGGGGGACTTGACAGAAGGGGGGACAACGGGGGACTTGATGGGTGACTGCTGGGGCTGCTGGCGGGAGGGCAGGCCAAAGGCCGTCAGGGGGTAGATGCCGTTCCTGTTGGGTAGGGAGGGCAGGAGTCATGAGACACACGGGGGACACTCCTCCTACAACGGCAGGATTCAGGACCCACGGCGGTAAACAACCCTGCAGCATCAACACTCCGAAAAATGTGTTTGCGTGCTACGAAATGGATTGTCTTTTTCCACACACACGTTTAGCGATATTTGTAATGGTGGTAGGGGTAGACCAGGGGTATAGAGTCAAATGAACATGTCAGCTGGTCAGGTGTGAATGGCTGGAACAGGGTTGTCTGCCCAGGGGCCAAACAAAGTTTCCATCATAGTGAACACTGCCATCCAGTGGTTATATGTTGTATTACAGGATGCTTTTTAGCGCTATAGCAGCAGATCTCTATAGACATTATCCGGGTCATACCAACCACAGTTCTTAATTTTCCTGTCTGAAAGTTGTAGGGGGTAATAAAATAAACATGAATATTTAAAAATAATTAAGTAATGATTCCTTCATTTTCCCAGTTCCAGTAACCAGAAGACAAAGCATTGAGCCATTGCATACGGTTCTCTGCTGTTCAGTGGATGAATTATTTAAGACTTCTACTGACTAACTCCCACCTTAATAAAAATGAACACTGTCCCCCTAATGCCATCAGGCAACTTCCCAATCTTCCTGATACCATTAGGTTACGGAGCACTTGTGAAACACCATTACTAAAACATGCAACAACGTTTAAACTTTGGCATATGGTCAAGTCTTTAAAATTAGGTGCACTTTAAACTTACAGTTTGTATTTTGTGGAACAGACAACTATTGAAAATAACTGTTTCCTCCATGTGAACATCTGCAGAATGTGAGCAGTAACACCTGGCTTGTCTGGAATTCCTCTCCATTGTCAGATTTGGTGGTCCATTTTGTTTTAACAGGTGCTTCAAATCAAATCATCTACATTTCCCATGTCTGTGTGGCAGGGTCCTCTACTGATGGAAAGGGTTAATAGACTGGACAAAGACAGAGTTCCTCACCTGACATCCTCTAGGAACTTATCCAGTTCAAGGGCTGGAAACTGAGACAGCCTGATGAGGAGAAACTGGATGAGCACAGGTTTCTGAAGAAAGTACCCTGAGGTCTAAAGTCAACGGTGTTTTACATAGTTGAATATGTATATCAATGTGCGTAGGTAAATGAGAGCGCCGACTCAACAGAAATGTAAAGGTCTTAAACGATTTGGGTGTCTTACTTAAGCTGCACACCTTCCTTTATCTCAGCGATGATGAGGTTGGGGTCCATGTTCTTAGTGATCTCCTCTAAGGCATTCTCAGGGATCATATCTGGTAGAGCAAAAGATATCAGGGGCACTTAAGCTAGCAGCTGTCAATGCAGTGTGTGTGTGTGTGTGTGTGTGTGTGTGTGAGCGAGCGAGCGAGTGTCTCATGGGGTGTAAAGTTCAAACTTGTGAAGGACTCACGCTGGTGGCTGACAATGCAGTGTGCGTGTGTGTGTGTGTGTGTGTGTGTGTGAGCGAGCGTGTGTCTCATGGGGTGTAAAGCTCAAACTGGTGAAGGACTCACGCTGGTGGCTGACAATGCAGTGTGCCGCAAGCAGTTTTAACAGGGGAACCTCAAACAGAGCCTGGTGGAACAGGAGCTCTCTGGCTGTAGGCCTCTTGAACGGGTCGGCTTCCAGACATGTCTGGATAAACTCCTGCAGGGAACATAGAAAACATAAGACATGCACCCAACACATGTACATATGAGACCAGTGCAACTCTGAAAGGTCTACCCTCTGTAGGGGGTCCTCCAGTGACTGTATGGCATTGTTGATGGCCTCCTGAGAAACATACGAAGACTCTCCATTTCCCTGGATCTCCAACACCGCCATCTACGGAACACACACACACCATCATCATCACCACCACCACCATTCCAACACTGCCATCTAGAGAACACACACACCATCATCATCACCACCACCACCCACCCAACACTGCCATCTACAGAACACACACACACCACCACCACCACCCATCCAACACTGCCATCTACAGAATACACACACCATCAACATCATCACCACCACCACCAATCCAACACTGCCATTTACAGAACACACACACACACACCATCATCACCACCACCCACCCAACACATGCCTCAATGCAACCACTTAGACATTGTGTGGATACATAGCGTCACATAAGTCCTGACCCAGTAGAACAACGTCCCCGAGTACCCAGCGTAGTGTCCCACCTTACCTCCAAGGCACACATTCCAAAGGAATAAATGTCCACGGCAGTGGTTACATCAGCAACAGCTGCAGGAGGGCAGATGGACAACAGAAAACAATGTCTCTTTTTCACAATATATGCACCATTTATAAACCTTTACACATCCAAACACACAGCCTATTAATACATCATTGTTTCACCTCCGTATTCAGGGGCGAAGAAGTGCAAGTTCTTCTGCTCCTCTCGGCAGGTCTTCACGTGGTTGTTGATGGTGTCTGGAGCCACTGAAAGAGACCACACAGATACACCGGGTGACAGGTGAGATGAATCCCATCAGTCATACGGGGTATCATTTTCTCCATGGGTTATCAGACAAGTGAATGCGAGTAGGGACCCCAGTCGCACCTGAACCGATCTTTATGAGTCCATTGTGTTGGATGAAGATGGTGTCACACGTCAGGTTCCCATGGATGATTGGGGGCTCGCAGGAGTGGAGGTAACTGCAGAGGGTGGTCAAAAATCATCAAAATGAATTAAAAACATTGTCGGTATCATTTGACCTTGTCAGGGTCGTATTCAGTGTTGATATGTGTGTGTGTGTGTGTGTGTGTGTGTGTGTGTGTGTGTGAGAGAGAGAGAGAAAGAGGCAGACCTGAGCGCAGAGAGGATCTGGGTGCACCATCTCTTCCAGGCCTGAGGAACACCAAGCAAAGACATCAGAACATCCCTTCTGACCCTGTTGAATGTGTTTACTAAGCCAGCCCAGCCAGGTAGATCCGCTGCGGTGTGGTGAATGGTTGGCCCAGACATGATATAACAGCATCCTCACCTTTTCATTCATAGTCTTGTGGTTCTTCTTGGTCTTCTTCAGAAACTGTTTGAGACTTCCTGAAGACATGTACTCAGTGATGAAGATCACCTATGGCGAATGTACAGGAACGTATTTGTTAAGCATAATCGTTCAAATGATTCCATAGCACCAACTTCCTACCGATCAATCACGTGTCATCCTGACTATATTCCCCAGATGAAACAAGATGCGACACAAACGTGTACAGTCTCTGATCTCAGGAAGAGAAGTCAGAACTCACCCTGGCCCGGTTGATGTCATTGACGTCGGCCCAGTACTTGTGAAACTTGACGATGTTAAGATGCTCCAGCTGGATCAGGTTGTCAAACACAGACTTCACCTTCTCCTGTTGAGAAAATAGATTTGACAAAGAAGATAAAATAAAATGAAGATACATTTTCAGGCATTTCAATGCTACTTTACATGGAATAAAAAGCTGGAAAGACAGAGTGTGTGTGCTGAAATAGCGGTTGGCTAGAATCAATTGTGTGAATTGGAGGTCAGATTAAGTAGTGCTTTCGTAATGAATAATGTGGATGTGATATCACACTGGACATCATGTTGATGTTTCAGCCAGACATACTGTACCTCCTGCAGCTTAAAGTTCTTCCTTTCAGAGAACATGACTTCATTCCAGACCACTTCCACCCCCTCCTCTGTGTCCATGGCAAGATAGGCTGCATCTATTCCCGGGACGTTGCGCTGGTTCACCTGGAGTCAAAGGCTGACATTTAGGAGTCCTTTCACGAACAAACATGCAAGGAGTTAACTGACAATCCAAATATGAACGTGTCTCCGTATCACCTCCTCTCTGCGCTTCTGCCAGCGGCCGCAGGGGCTCTCTTCCAGGATCTCCGACTCGTCTTCGCTCTCCTCCTCCTCATCCTCCGTTGGAGCGGCAGCAGGCCCTGACACTGGGGGAGAGACCGAAGCAGGTGCCTGGACACTGGGGGCCGCAGACTCTGCCTTGGCTTCTGTAGCCTGGACTGGTTTACCTTCTCCTTCTGACATCACAGAAACTCAGATCTCTGGCCAGGTTTTGTCCTCTTCTGAGGGCTCCGACACAGAATGCCCTACTGGATCGCTCTTCTCGATCTGTAGCAGGCGCCCCCACTTCCACTCGAGCACAGACGTAGGCAAACGCGAGACCTAAAATCACGCCTTAGTTACCTGTAATATGAAACGTCATTTCAATTATTTTGTTGGGGAAAAAACAACGTATTTGCCATAACGTTAAGTAGAAAGTAGCTAGTGTAGTTTATTTAATACGCAGTTGTTTTGGTAGGTGCTCATTGCTACTCATCAGCTGGTACACTACAAGGCACTCCAGCAAAAGATGTACGTGCTTATTTAGGAAGCAGCTAGCTACTGTACTGAAGTTTTCTTCAAGTCGACTGTCCATACCAACATAGGAACACTAGAAAACTGCCGAAATTATCAACTTTTACTTCGAGGTAAAGTTAGCTGTTACAGAGTTCTTAAGTAGAAAAATATGTACTGTACTGTAACTTTACAAGGAATACGTATTAAATCACACATATTTACAAAAATAATTAGTATAGTATCCACATCAGATAAAACTACTAGGTTGACGTAAATGTTGGCCAACTGAAGTGAAAATAACTTCAGCTAATGTTACCTAAGTAGCTAACAAGCTACAGGATATAAGCCGGTAGCAGGATAACTTCGTCATGCAGTTAGTTGGTTAGCTAGCTAGCTAGGAACTACAAGTAACTTCCAATATTTCCATCACTGTGTTACTATGTATTCGAAATATTGTCACACACAATTTAATACTTACATATTAGAAATTGACAACACTTCTTGCTTATGAATTTAAACTTGCAGTGCGTAAATAAAAATCGCTACCAAGCTAGTTAGAAAAGGGGAGGAGCGGGTCATGGCTAGAAGGGATACGGTTAATGTCAAAGTGACGTCAGACACCTACTTTTGAGTGAGTTGAATGAGAATAGCTGCAATAACTATTAAACAAGGAAATGTAAGTAGTTTAAAGGTATGCACAAATAGAGATAATTACAAAAAACGTTATGTATATTTTGATTAGAGTCTGATAAAACTTGTAACAGTGGTCATCATCTGGATGTATTAGTGACCAGCCAGATACTGCCCCTGGGAAACATACCGGTGTTAAATGGGGGTGCTTCCCAATGAGTTGCTTCCCAAAGGTTTGCGCTTCACGTTGCCAACTAATTTCCTTTCAATACTGATTGAGTGGCAGCAGCACACTAGTTTACAGGAGAAATTACTTGTAGTATACAATAGTATTGGTGGTCACAGTGACAGTGATTCTGTACAATTACAGTATCCGTGTTCTCTATTCGTATTTGCTGCAGTACTGCAGACCGGTGTATGGTGAAGGAAGTAACTAATGAGTTTTGACATTTGTAAGTCGACCCAAGTACACAACAATATTGTTAAAGCTATCTAGATACTAGCCTGAGAGGTCCGTCCACTGGGAGTAGGACATTACATTGACATAAGCGGGATCCCTTTTCGCCAAAACTGGTGAAACGCTCAGGATTTTAGAACTAGGCTACTTCAAGACCACCCGTATGCGCTTATAAAGTGCAGCCCTAATAGAACGCTCTTCCAAGTGAACCGATTTGTTTTGACTGTCTGGGGTTCAAGAGGTCAACAACCGTAACCCATGATATAGCATCCGATTATATTTTGCTAGTCCACATCAATACTATCTTGCTAAGATCTTGTGGCAAAGCTATTCCCTTAATTTATGAGGTTATTAATTATAAGTAATCACATCGTGATTCAAAGTAGGAACATATAGCATAACTCTTACACAAAATACTTGTTGAATGCAGCCCTATAATTAATAATTTTGACCAGACATTCAGCCCACGATCTTAACACTTTTCAGTTTCCTCATAATAAATACATCAGTTATGTTTTTTGCTTGTGTATTTGGCGATGTAGGTACCTTGTAGGGCATCTTAACTATAGACATCTTCAATATTTCACTATTTGAGAAAGTCTTTGTCTATCAAAATAAACTGTAGGCTATTTAGGCATGCCATTTTAAAATTATATGTAACTATTATAAAAATGATGAAAACACTTTATTCCCTCATGTTTTGAATACTCTCAACATCAACTATAGGCCTTAAAGCTTCACGCTGTTACGCAATTCGTTTTCCTTCCATAGAAGTGACCTAAATGGTTGTTGGCCAGCCTGGCTCGACCAGATATGGGATGACGTAGTGGGAGAGGCAACTGTTTCTTCGACCTGACCTCATCAGACACTTCACGACACAGAAAACAGCTCGTATACGTTACACTACGAACACATGGATAGGAGCCTGTTTATCAGCGACCGACTGGGGAAACTAGCCTGACTATTAGCAATATATTGCCATGCAAAATAGCTACACAGAAATGTAGCCTATGCCCGGTAACGTGGGTGCTATTGTGCGTGGAAGTAAAACATTTTATGGAGGCTTGGAAGGACGTGGGGGCGCGAGGAGCTGAAGGGGGAAACTGGAGATTGCCACAACGAACTGGAAACAGGACGGATTCCGCTTGCTACGAGTGATCGGCAAGCCTGGGACGGGGTGGAAACATGGCCGCGAATGGCAACAATTTAACATCTGGGATGGGGGAAATTATCCAACTGAACGTTGGTGGGACGAGGTATTATATGATTTCTTCTGAATGTTGTCTAACAGTATTGGCAGTGTGCTATAGGCAGTGTGCTATTGGCTGTCTTGAAGGGGCTGACAGCGGGACCCTTTTCTTTTTTATGTTGACATAATGTAGCAGACGACATTATATACGGAATTCGAGTGCGATCAAATGCACCAAAAAGCACGCTTTCTCATTGATTAGGCGTGTTTACATTGATGCAAATGTCTCGCGCCGCTAATGGCTATGGTCGTGGCGTACGTAGACGATTGTAGAATACATGTATTGTGTACCGACGATGTTCGTGTACCAGTCAAACGTTAACCCAGTAGTAAACACGCTCCATAATTTATAAAGTGTGTAGGCTATGGTTTATGCAATATGTTAGACATACTATACCTCTGGTGATGATTGCTAACCTTCACAATGGCTTCCCCTTCGAATGAATAAGAATAGAAGAAATTGGAAACCTATGTAAATTCACCAAAAGCAGTGTTCCGCAATACACAGCCCTTGAATCTCATTATTGGTGTTGTTTCCTGATATTTCTGACCCTGTCAGTTCTTAAGGTATGCCCACTCCCTCTTCTTTCAGGTTCAGCACTTCTAGACAGACTCTCATGTGGATCCCGGACTCATTCTTCTCTAGGTACATATCTCCTTATCAGAGCTAAGATGTTGATCTCCCAATAAGTTATTCTTTATATTGTACAGTTTTAGGAAAAAAGCTCTTAAGTTGAGACCAATACCTCTATCTTTGTGCGTTTCAGTTTGCTGAGTGGGAGAATATCTACTCTACGGGATGAAACTGGAGCTGTGAGTTCTGTTTTCGCTCTCTTTCCGATATACAAAGAAATATGTTTGAATGGTTTTGATAAACCATGGAAATCCCATGCAATCTCTCCATGGGATTCACAGTTACACATCAGCGAGTGGCCCAGTCATTGCCCAAACCTAGACTGTGATGGGCGCCTGAGCTCTGAGACCCAGTGCGTTAGACACCACGCCACCCAGGAGTCCCCCTCAATGTATTTTCACTTAAAAAAAAAAACAAACATTCTACAATAGAGTCTTATCAGCCTATCTGCTTAACAGCCAATCAGGAATGTCTCCATTAAAATCAATGACTGCTGCTGCTCGGCTTGCTTCGTGTTGTGTCCCACGGCAGCTTGTAGCGTCATGAATTGCCCCCGGATCAATTCACATTTCTCGCACGAGCTGCTGGTGTGGCAGGTGGAACGTCGCATTGTCCGGGAGCTGATGGCAAGACAGCGTGAAGCCTGAGGCATAGCTGTAGTGTTATGTACCTTCCATGTCTTATAACCAGATTGGCCACATTGAGATTGTCACCTCTTCATCCCAGGTGACCTGCCCCACAAAGCTGCGTACATCGTAATACATCTGACAAAACAATGTCAATGCAGCACATGAAGAGCTGGAATGGTGCTTAGTTTGAAACAGCAGGATTAAACGTGATAGTGCTGTATGTACACCCGCAAACCCGCACAGAGACACACACACACACGCACGGTTTCTAAATGTTGTCTTGCCCTGTAGATATTTATTGACAGGGACCCAACGGCCTTTGCACCCATCTTGAATTTCCTTCGAACCAAAGAGTTAGACTTAAGGTAAGAATACCTGACCTCACCCACCCTACATTCAGGGACAACACAGATGTACTACGTTATGGGGTTGGGGTTAGGGGCAGGTTAGAAGTTTTCTCACTGATGTTATCTTTTCTTTTTTAGGGGGGTAAACATTAACATTCTCCGCCACGAAGCTGAGTTTTATGGGATCACACCATTAGGTATGGCCTCAACCCACTAACTTAACTAGTGATATTACCGTTATTGCTGTGGAACTTCCTTGTTCTATGTGCAACACAAACAACCACCCTGAATATTCTGATAATGTCTGCCTACTTTTTAGCTGTGAAGGATGGCCTACTATACCTAGTTTGGGGCGTGTCTGAATGTCTTGTGTTGTGGTGGGTGTGTCCTCAGTGAGGAGGCTGCTACTCTGTGAGGAGATAGAACGCTCCTCCTGTGGTAGTGTTCTGTTCCACGGGTACCTCCCTCCTCCAGGTCAGTCTCCCAAAGCCTCTCTGTTGTATTACATACTTTGTTCTTTGGTTATCAGAAAATGTGCTATTCATATACAGCTCTGGAAAAATGAAGAGACCACTACAGCTTTTTCTTTTCTTTCCAGAAGAGTTAAAGGTAAGGTAAGTTTCGAGTGAGGAAGTTGAACCCTTCTCTTCCTCACTCAAAAGTTTTATTTTCACTTCTTTGGTAAGGAAAGTAAAAGGCGCAGTGGTCTCTTCATTTTTTCCAGAGCTGAATAAGCAGATTCACTGATTCATTATATTATTTGTTAGATCAGTGGTACCAAACTCTGGTTGTTGAGTACATATTTTAACTCTGTGAGATTCTGATACTTTGAATCTTTGATTCTGATTAGTTGAATCAGTGTGCTTGTCACAGGCTACATTGAAAAGAGGCCGTTGTGGGTGGTTGGGGACCACTGTGTTAGATTGTGAAATGGTGAATGGATGAATGTGTCTCTACCAGCTCTACCTGCACGTAAGTCAAGCCAGGTGCCTGCAGCCTCTGGTCCTGCCTCCGAGGACCGGCCTGTTCTTAGTGGAGCAGAGGGAGGGTTCCCCCGAACTTGTCCATCCCTTCCCGGACCCCCCGGAGCTGAGGGGCAACACAGACTGGGTGAGAAACGAGGTGGTATAGGTTTAGGAAAAGGTTGTGTTTAGGGTTAGTGCGATCATTTTCTATATGAACCATGATTAGGTTTAAAGTCATGTGTTTGTCATAAAGGCCATTGTGATTGACGTGGCTTAGTTCTATGTCAAAATGCTGAAGTGAAAACCAGGCCTCGCCTCAGTGTATTTTGGCCATCTGTCTCGGTGAGATGTGGTACTGTTATGTCTCCAGGTGCTGTGGTGGACCCCAGGAAAGTGCTGATTGTAGCTGGACATCATAACTGGATCGTAGTGGCTTATGCACACTTTCTCATCTGCTACAGGTAACCCTGACACTGGGAGTGAGATCCATGTTCTTTATATCTCTGTGTGTTTGTACTAACGCTGGGTATAATTCTCCACCCCAGAATAAAGGAGTCCTCAGGGTGGCAGCAGGTGTTTTCTAGTCCCTACCTGGACTGGTCCATAGAGAGAATAGCTCTCAATGCCAAGGTACTGTAATATAACTACACCTCTCTTAATACAGATCATGTGGTGCCGTTATTGTGCTAAAACTACACCTCCATAAATAATTATAACATGGTGCTGTTATACTGCTAAAACTACACCTCCCTAAATAATTATAACATGGTGCTGTTATACTGCTAAAACTACACCTCCCTAAATAATTATAACATGGTGCTGTTATACTGCTAAAACTACACCTCCCTAAATAATTATAACATGGTGCTGTTATACTGCTAAAACTACACCTCCATAAATAATTATAACATGGTGCTGTTATACTGCTATAACTACACCTCCCTAAATAATTATAACATGGTGCTGTTATACTGCTAAAACTACACCTCCCTAAATAATTATAACATGGTGCTGTTATACTGCTAAAACTACACCTCCATAA